>UZAN01043403.1:25913-39329 GCA_900618425.1 Echinostoma caproni
ACACTATGCCTAAAGGGAGCGCGTAAACCAAACAATAAACAGGAACATGTAGTCTATGCAGTTGGGTTCCAGAAGCCATCTATCATATCTTTCAAGCCTACGCTTTGATCCCCCTTACGTAGGTGACATCGGCAAAAACTGAACAAAAGAATACGGCCTTGTCCTAAAAGGTAATGATCCCAGGTCCTGCCTTCAGTATCACTGAGCGAGTATGAAGCGTAAAATATGACCGGTGGTAACACACACAAAGAGAAGAAAGGATGTCCGATCCTCAAGGTATTATGTGACAACTGGACGGTTTCTTATATAACTTAAAGCATGAAAAGTAGGTTTCAATCACGTAAAAATCGAGGTTGTTAAGCTGTAAGTATATAAATTAGACCTTGAAAATTTCCACAATCTTGGAAGTCTATTAGTTAATAAACGCCAAGGACGTTTTCCACGAATGAACCAAAAATATCTCACATAAAATATGATATGGTGTATTATCGTGCAAAGCAATTATTTTTCAGAACAACTTTTGTACATTCAGTTGCGAAGAGTAAGTTACTACGTCATTTCTAAGATACACGGCGCACTGGGATTTTCTGGTTAGGTGTTCCTTCACATGGCTTCCGAGAAAAGTTCCAAATCCGTTTATGTTACCGATAGCAATGTTGTCATTTCCAACACCACCGATGTGGCCTGTATTTATAAAGGGCTTGCATACTGATAACTCTAGAAACTCCTACGGAGGCGTGATTATAGCGAATATTGCGTTTCTCCTTTCGTATATTTCTAACTTTGTTGGACGAAACAATTGTTCGATAGTAAAATATCAGTCGAGTCCCAAACACATCTAGAGGTTTCAATAAGCGTTACGTTTCTCATATTTTATGCACTAAAATCCGAGTTGCGGTTGCGTAAAATCACGTGTGAAAATATTCATTGTCACATGTTCACTTCACCAAATCGATCCTACACTGTCCCACATTTGACTCTCCGGGAATCGCCCAACTAAATGCAAGAGGCAGCAGAATTTGCAGGTTCTAACACGGCAACACGTCTAGGCAAATCGGATACGGGAATCGTGGTGCCTAAATGGCCTAAAATTGAACTGACGGCCGAATTCAAAGAAGATATTCGTAAAGCCTTCAGTCTTTTTGATACAAGCGGAGCAGGCACAGTTTCAGTGGATGATGTTCGTGTAAGTTTTCTCACTCCTGATTAAAGCACAATGCAAATAATAATTTATTACATTTAAAGTACTCGTAATGTTTTTATCACCTTAGGTGCGAATATGAACGGAATTCAGGTTTCCACATTTTATTGCTAAACGGCGTTTGACAAACAAAGCCTCATGGTATTGCGTAATGTGTTGCAAGGGCAGCGCAAATGGGGGAGAAGTTGGATTGATAACCATGTCTAATTGGGGTTGATCTTCCTTGGATTTATCAGAAGTCCTAAAAAAGCGAGAACCGCGTGAATTAGAAGCTATTCACTTTCATGTACCCACTTACATACGAACAAACGAGATAGATGAAAAGTCCACTAAGCTCACCCTAGTAAATGGAATGCAACGGTACTGAATACTTTCTCTCCTACACCGCTGCTCATGAGTAATTGAGTTTAGTGTGAATTACATTCTAATCTAGTTGGTTTCTTATCATAGTACGTAAACTCATATTTATTTATTTATTTGGCGAAAGGCTTTCAAATGAAGTTAAGTTAAGGTTGTGTGTTGTCTCTCTTTGTTGTGGTGACCAGCTAACTGACAGGCTTTCATTGAAGATGAAGGTTGAACAAACTTGAATTGTTAATTCTGGCCATTTCCGGTGTGAGCTGGTAACGCACTCCTGCCATGCGATTGATCCGCAGTTCGAATCCAGCGCAAGATGATGAGTGTCTAATGAGGATGAAATCTGAGCCCAGTAAGTACAGGGTGTGTGGCCGAATGTACGAAGTAAGGATTGTGCTAAAGTGTAGAGAATTATCAGATTCGAATTCAGTTTAGTTTGTACAACCTTTGACCATGCACTATCGCGCGCCGGTTTTGGTTGCTGTCCTTTAGCCACCCATTTGGATGAAGCATAGGAAAAAGACAAGGAAGTTGAACATAAAGTCGAAGAGCAAATTGAGAACTCCAGTAAACTATGGCTTCCAAGAAATTGAGAAAATACATGAACACCACTGTTCACGACACAGCCATATCACTCATTGTCTCTAACCATCGGTTACGATCATCCCGAGCTACCCAGCCAGGGAGACTAACGGGACCTATGTGACACAGACTCCTGGTTAGTGTTTTCCTACTCTCATGCCTTAGGTTAATGATCCTTGGATGTTTCTAACCACTCCCTGCCTCGATGAACATCTCTTACCGTGGCAACCTAATTGGTGACATGCGTAACAAGCCCCAACCAACGTAATCTATGGAGGTCGACTACTTGCTCCAGTGGACGAACACATTGACCTAAAACTCTGCGCCCAACCTCAGCATTGCTAGTCCCGCTGCCCCACCCGATTCGTGCAATGCTGCCTAGACAGCGGTGTTCGAACACCGACAGTCTATCTTTATCCTGTTTTCCTAGTCGCTAAGTTTCTGCTTCGTATAGCATAACTGACCGAACTGCTACGGCATATACTGGACCCATCACAGACAACCGGATGTCGCGACGGCGCCACAGAGGGCTCAGTTGACATTTGCCAACTTGAGACATCTGTATGCGAGCAGACACTTCGTTCGTGATGCGTCCACCGGGCGAGATGTAGCTGCCCAAATAACAAAACTTATCCACTTACTATATTACTTCCCCAGTTAGAGTGAGTCTGGTTACTGGACCAACTCAGTCTTGAAGTAACGTTGTAACGAAGTAACGTGTAAGCTATGTATAGAAAGGGGACAATTTAAGGGGTAGAAACACCAATCGCAAGTGCTCGATAATGAAGCGCAGTCATTGGTCAATGCAAGGCACAAACGGTTTATCGGATCCTATGGAGCAAAGCAATCCGATAAGCAAATGAATCGAACGATCAAATATGAAGGTCAAATAAAGTGGACTGGATGCCAATGAACTAGAACCAAACATGGGTGGGAGAAAGGATCCAGGGTAGTTCGTATATAACGACGCACGAGATTGGTAAGCGTGGAACAGCGAGAGTTCAAGGGTAGGTGACGCGCAAATGAATGGAACGAGGAACGCTTAGAGGCGGTATGTGAACAATAACAACAAAATACAAAGTATGTCTTCGAACGAAATCGGGACATGATGATGGGCAAAGTACATTCGAAGGTCATCTGTGTAATGGCTCACATAGGTGCACAGTTAATCGAACCCAACCGGAGCAAAACATAAGGCGAGATTAATTTTTCCTATCAAGTCAATACATGCTTTGTTTACATTTGATCAGATAATTAAACAATTAGACAAATAACTGTCATGAGCTATCGAAATGATTGAAATTGTTAAGGAGAAATGATCCATGAGGTGAATCAAAATCTTCATTCTGGTCAAAGAATGATGTGTCTAACAGAATTTGTAAAGCGATAAAGTGGAAAAATGAGGTTACAATTGTCTAAGGTAAACCTTCTAGGTAAACTGGAAGGATATCTGAGGAACATACTTCAATAATCATAGTCCACTAAAATGCTTTATCAGCTACAGTCAATCTCCTGCTATTTCGCACCCATCAGGTGGTCGAAAAATTACAGAGACTGCAACATGGCATGCTAGTGACCAGTATATGTTTATAAGTAGTATGAAAAATTGGTTGGGATATGTATGCTACCTGGTCCAATTATTTAGTATTAAGGTGGGATTCAAATAATTATTTTCACCTGCATTTTTTTCATCGAAGAAATTTAAATAGTTCATGATACCCGCAGCTTAACATTAGAGTAATGCTCTCATTAGGCAGCCTCTCAAGTGTCTAACCCAATCACTGAACCAAAATTCTAAATGTTCTACTCAATTATAATGTAAATTCAACCAAGGGATTCAGTAAACGGTGTTCACCATACAACAGTTTTGACAATAATTAGATCAAAAAACTGGAGCATAGTTGACAATTCAAACGAATTCCTACAAAAATGATCCAATGCCTCATACATTGGTAAAACCGCATTCAAGATGAGCCATGTAATCGAAAACAAGTGAAATAATTGTTACTGGGTTTATGCAGAACATTGGCTACTTTTCCATATTTCAAGCCCTCATTGTTCGCTATGTAATGTATTCATGTTTTCCTGGTGCAAAATGCAGTCTCGTCGTGATGGTACCAAATTTGCCAACTTCAGATATCTGTGGCGTCGTCGCGACATCCGGCTACCTGCGAAGGGTAAAGTATATGCTGCAGCAGCCCGGCCAGTCCTGCTCTACGGTGCAAAGACTTGGTCACTACGGGAACAGGATAAAGATAAAAATGTCTGTGTACAAACACTGCTGGCTACGTCGCATTGCGTGAGTCTGGTAGGGTATCCGTACAAGCAATGCTGAGGTTAGATGCAGAGTTTTAGGTAGTCGCGGTCATCCGCTGCAGCAAATAGTCGACCTCGATATATTACGTTGGTTGGGGCCCCAAATAGGTTGTCACGGCGGGCGATGTATGCCGAGGCAGGTAGCTGTTGGAAGGTCAAGGGCGGTCAAACGAAGACCTGGCGTGAGAGTATAAAAAACCTAGCCAGGAGTCTGTGTCACATAGGGCCCGTTAAGCTCCCTGGCTGGGGACCCCCAGATCATGGTCATCCATGGTTAGAAACACAGAATGATACGGCTGGGTGTCACAAACAGGGACGCTCATACATCTACTCATTATTCTTGCAACTTCTCCATCTTCCGCTTAAATTTGCTTTCAGAATTCTAATCTTCATCCTGCTCTTTTATCCAAATGGGAGACCAAAAGACAGCAACCAAAACCGGCGCACGCATGCACATGGTTAATGATTGTAAAAGCTGAAACTGACTCGGTAAAAAATGATTACCGCGGTGGCCGTGTACATTCATTCGCTTGTTCGTTTTGTTATTGCTCTTACATACTAAAACCGACTGATACAAACATTATGCCCAGCATTGATCGACGTCAGCACCACCATTGTTAGTCACGATTTAGTGGCTGAGTAGGTTGAACACATGATGCTATGATGTGATTCCCGAAGTAAAAGTACATCGCTCAATCACAGCAAGGGGCTGGTTTAGACCCAAGTCATAATTGTTACGATGACCTTTGGTGAGTTACCTGTTCAACGTCGTCAGTGCCCTAGCAAAAGCAATTGCAACTATTCACATAGTGCGTCAGTCTTACTGCGCTCATCGAAATCGAACATCTTACTCCGCAGCCCCGCTAACCGACTGGGCGCATCGCAACTATCGTTTGCACAACTAAGTTAGAGTAAGTGAACTGAATTTCGCTTCCATCAGCGAGAGTAATCTTTCGACTTTGGTGCGCACTGTATCAAAAGTCACCACAAAAGCTCCATTTGTTTGAGACGAGTTCATTGAAAACCGAAAACTGAGATTCGCTATCACTCAACTAACTCGCTTTTTCGTCATCGAATTCTAGACAGGTGATTTCTTTCAAATGACACTCATCGATAGACAGGGCGTAAAATATTTCATCACATCACATTCATCATCTGCTGTCCGTACCATCAGCTGATTTCATATGGGTTTGAACCCAGCTGTTACGAAATTGTTGATCAGTAAATGCGAATACACAGAAATCCAATCTTTTATGATCCGATGCATATCCATGATTGTTTATTTCGGTTTATTCACCTTCAAATAAAGACAAAACGTATTCCGGTTAACATTATCAGAACGAAAATTTAAAAGACCAGTTACACTCTAATGTATTGGTCTTAACACTGAAGAACAGTCTGAAGGCAACCATGCCTATTCAAAAACGCTGAGGATTGGTTATAGCAAGAGACAATATCTATGAAATACCGAATCTGTCCTTTTTCATGACGTGTTTTATTACCTTCCATTTTGCGTCAAACGGTAGAAGGCAAGATGACCCAAGGTTTACTTATTCGAATCAATAGCATATTGCTAAGATCACATAGTTTCTCTTGCCTGTTGCTAACTAGGTGGCTTTCCGAGCACTGGGCTACGATACCGATGTGAGCGAAGTCAAAGAATTGCGACAACAAACAAAGGAGTATAACAGCCGCGTTGATTTCGGTGAGTTTCTTAGCCTGGTGACCGACCGCATGCTCGCACTGGACTCTAATATGGATATAGCCAAATCATTTGAATTGATTGATCAGGGTAACAAGGGATACATTGATTTGGATGATTTGCGTCAAGCTGCCGTCAAGTTAGAGCTAAACGAGTTGGTTGATGACGACTTTGCCGCGATGCTTCTTGGCGGTCAGATCAGTAATACGGCAGAGGAGCTGAAACAGTTCTACGAGGATCAGCAACGTCGTGCCCGCATTCGGAAGGGAAAAGCGTACGGGACTAACGTTACCCCGGCGGATTCACTGATTGGCCCAGCTTCAAATCCACCAGGAGGCGGAGGCTCAATTCCATCTGGAATTCCAGGTTTTCGTCCGGCTCGGAGGGTTTCATCCAGTGCTCTGCCCAGTCCGGAATCGTTGACTGTCAATTTGGAACAATTTCGATGTTTGATGCAGATCACTCGACCGCCGGTAGAAGATAAACGTTTGATATGAGTTTACCCACAAAGAGGGCCCCTGCTTACCAGTGACACATTACAATGTGTTGGTTTGTCTGTATTTATGTATGTAGGTAAAAGTCGTTTTCAAGAAGATGCAGGATTACAATTGAGAAACCTTCAAATGCCAGTTCAAGCATACTAATTTCACCGATATGAACTTTCCTTTCTCGTATTACCCTTTGATACGAAGCACTTTCACAAGCATCAGTCATACTCTGTGACTGGGTTTAAGGTAGCTCGATAGTGGCCGTTTCATTTTCTCACATTTTTGTCCTACTAACGTGACTTGATTCAATTTCAATTAGAGGTATCAACAGGGTGGCAGCATTGTATTGCTTTTCATAGAAAGAAGGCATTCAGCCTACTAGTTCGCCAAAATCGTTACTGATTACACCGGGATATGAAACAAATGTCCCTTACCCCATTATTATGTGAAATTTACACTGCCGAAACGAAACTACTATGCAGAGTGGATTTAATTCAGTGAAGTTTATATCAGCACAGACATCGTTACTCATTAGACCATGTCTCAGCCCAATAGGTTTGTATACATTAATCCGTAAGAATGGCGAACTGCGGATGTGACTGTGTACTATGGCTATCGTATAGATTTTAAGTCCCAGCAAAACCAATGTAGAAAACTAGGGACTACTGACAGACAACCAGATCCCAAGTCAATTATATGTATCACTCAGAAAAACAATAACCGAAACTCGTGTAAATGCTAAGCTGCTTCATTCGAAGATTAAAATATAAACGCTCAGTTACCAACGAGAAATCGAAGCTTCCTGGAGTGAAGAAATAACAGATAGACAGTCGTGATTCACGATCAATACTGTGCATTTGGATGATGGGGTTCTGCACAGGGCTACCTGATTAAGAGCTCCTCTTGTTCAGACGATCCCGGTGACATTTTCAAAGTTTATAACACAAGTATAGGATTCAGTCGAACCCATCCAAATCTCGTTTTTCGGTTTGTCAAAGTTTAATGGGAGTAGAAATGTTCAATCAAATAAGTAGGTATTAGTTCCGGAGCACAAAAACGAGGATTTCTGGAATATCTTGTCACTGACTGCGTTGTAGTCAAGATATTGATGCACACACACGTGACTAGAAAGATGAGAAACTGTTTGTATAACAAAGCTGGGTTCAAGTTGCCCCGAAAAAATAAGATACTGATAGCTGGACGTAAATTACCAACGTAACCAGGTACTGAAGGAAACGATCACAGTTTGCACATTTTCTTGGGCGTTTGCTGCACAGATTCGATTGTTTTCAGTTAGAGGAGAACAATGATCACAAATACGTCATAAAGCAACCCAAACTTCGATCCAATGCCAAATCTCCTCGTATTTCCAGTCAACAACTGTCTGAATCTCTGGGGCTTCAATCCTGACGGGAACAATCGACACTGACTTACACACCTAGCTGTTTTTTTTCGATCTGCGAACAGGGCGGACGTTGCCTATGCATTTGTAGGTCATGTACCAGGGCAATTCAGCTGATGCACTGAAATTGCCTTGCTGAAAAGGTGACTATTGACACAGAAAAAACATCCTCCAACCCTATCGTTTGGTTACAGTATAAAGCCGTGAAATATTTAAGAACTTCTCGAAACCCACCAGAGAAATCCTTACTACTACAACCGGAGGATATTACAGCACACTAAGGATATGACAGACAGAAGTATTCCGATAAACGAAATAGGATGACAAACGAGGTATAATGCGAACCATGGTTTCGCTTCATATCTGATACTATATCTGTAAGCTAGAAAATTCCATTTCGCCTGTTCATCGAGCTTGGCAATTTGTTTGCAAACTTTTCATTACCAGCCGAGGTGACATCATCAGTGCATGTGAAGTGGCAGTGTTCTGCTTGTTCCCGATCGTCTCCCTTTCAAGAGCAGCCACATACAAGTTAGCAAAAGAATTATGGAAACGACTGAAGCCACTCATCGCAGGACATGAGTACAGCGTCATGAAATCAAAGCTCAGAACTCTCAACATCCAAAAAGACGAAATAATGGCCTCGTTCGATTTCACCGCTTTGTTCACTTCCATCGACTTGGACTTGACAGGATCCACACTGCGGGAATTGATAACTAAGCACCCAACCAACCAACAAATGGAATCAGCTGCCATTTGCGAACTCATGGAACTATGCATACAGACGTACTTCAAATTCGAGGGTGAAGTCCACGAACAGCCGAAATAAACACGAATTTCTGAATTCATAGCCGAAGCCGTAATGCAGCAGCTGGAAAAGGAGGTACCACCAAGAAGCATGTCAAACCTTTGTCTCCCAGTAGTTGATGACACGTTCGAAACTAGAATGAACACACAACATTATCAATAATACTCAATAGCATCAAGTTCACAATGGAGATGGAGAAGGATAAACTAGCATTTTAGAAACCTTGATAATCAGAACGCCATCAGGAAAACTGGAGACAACGGTAAACCGCAAGGCAATATATACGGATCAAATCCTAGACTTCTAAAGTAATCATCTACATAGCCACAAAGGATGCTGTGAGAACCCTGTTCGGAAGAATCCAAACGCGATACAGCATCGAAATAAACAAGAAGAAAGATACCTCTTCAGAGTATTTGCTTGCAATGGCTGCACCCGCAACTTCATCAGAAGAACTCCAACTTAAAGGAAGAAAAAAATAACCGTGAGAGAATCGGAAACAAAAACGACCCTGCCGTAAATCAAGGACGTTTCGGAAATGACAGTAGGACCGCTCAGATTATTTGCAATCCAAGATCGCCCACAAACCGATCGCCTATCTATCTACAAAATAAACAGCAAGAACTGCCCAAAACACCATATCGGTCAAACGGGGAGACATCTGTCAACAAGGATTCGTGAACACTAATCAGCAATCAGGAGACATGACCCACTTTCGTTGATTTCCCTCCACGAGGATCAAGGACATCAGTTTGACTTCGAATCAGTGAGAATTATCGACCAAGCCCGGTCAAAACACGCCAGAGAATTTCTCGAGGCTTGGCACTCTTCAATCAACTCAATGAACAGATACATCGAATTGGATCACTTGTACATGACAGTGCAACTCAAGGATAAAATGACGCAACAAAAAAGGTCACGCCGTGACCTGAGAACGAGCTGAAACCGTAATCAGGACGGAAAGACAACCTCCTCTTCTCCCAGTACCATCCAATAGGATGAGCAGGTGAAAAACTCTTTTATCCTCTTTGAAGAAGGATTATATGCAACAAAAAGCACTGAATGATAGCAGATTGTAAACACCCAGGTGCGCAAATTAGTTGCAAATGGTGTGTCGAGGGCAAATGTCAAGGAACAAATACCGTGATTGCAAGCTGTTTGAGAGCATACATGCTAGGAACAACAGGAAAACCCATCAAAGCGACAATATCAATCGACACGAGCCGTGTCTGCTAGATACCGCGGTATCCATCCCAGCTGCAGTAGGCTTCACAGCGAAAAATAAGGTATTTTGTACGGAGTTTGACGCTACTCATGAGTAGCAACGATGATATTTCGGGACTCCACTGTGTTGTGCGATAGAATTTTGTGTACTGGATACCTTCGATGGGGAAATAAAGGTTTCGGTAAGGTAGGATGGGGTTTGACTGTTCTTCCCCCTACCATCACCCGGGCCCGCTGATCGTGTGAACTTCAGACGAGAATGAACGAACCTCGGTCGATCAGCTGGCAGAAATTACCTTGTTCTCTTTAACCCCCGATTGACCATTGCATTCCATCCATAATGCCAATGGCAACAGACTGTCGACTGCAGTTTACCGTGTTGCCTGTCTTTGTTACATAGTGCTTCATGTTTGTTGCATCATTTCTCATCCACGCCACACCATTTTACAGTCTAATTACATTTGTGCGACTCTTATTGTTCAGTGAGTGAGACATTTGGCGGTTCGTGATTCTACACCTTTTCTGGAGGATATATATATATATAATCACCTGTTTGAGGCAAGGCTGTGCCAAAAAATCATGGTACAATGATCTTTATGAAAAAGAAAGACGTTCTATGATTTGCATATGGGCGGAATACTGCCAGATAGCCAGTGAAATTCCTTGAGGAATCCACAACCGGAAATGTGTGGGTGGTTCGTATACCTCCTCTTGGTTGCTTTGGAATCAGGATTTTGGCCAACCCCCNCTCCCTAGGTGAATTGCCAGTAGTTCACCAACCCGGTTATAGCCCTGGAACAAAATTAATATAAATTTCTATGGTGACTGTTTGCTGGTAAACAAACATATGCAAGAACTCATATTGCATTGCTTCACATAACTTCAAAATGAATGTACAACTTCTCGACCATGAGAGAGCCCATTAGGCGAATCGAGATGAGGCAAAATAGTAATGGGAAAATTGAAGCTGAAAATTTCGAACCCGGGGTTACGAGAGAGTGGTAGATGGTTTGGTTTGTTTCTCCTACTTAGGTAGCTCCGTGACAAATGTCAGGAGTGTAGTCAAAGTAACAAGCAGTTTATTGAAACACCTTTGGTGTAGGTGTGACGTTTTGTTGAAACTGAAAGGTCGCTACACCGTGTCAGTGAGACCGTAAATTTGCGCGTGAAATTTATCCGTCGTCTAGACATCCTGGACTGCCGATGTTTACTTACTTAGTTCGGTTCGAGTCAGGTGGAGCGAGCGTGTAAGCAACTTTGGGGGTAAGTCGTCGCGCACTTGGCAGTGATTCGGTGGAGAATTCGTAGCATATATAATTCCGATAAGTAGGCTTCGCTGGTTAAGACACGTATTGCATATGCCAAGCTATAGTCTACCGCTTCGCGCTTTATTCGTGGTTACTTCTCTAGGTTGGAGAAAACCACGTGGAGGTCAATAGATGACGTGGAAACGAAGCGTGAAGAAATGCATAGAGCGATTAGGTATAATAGGTGTCTCCGTCTTCCAGGTTGGGGTCCAAAAGACTGTAACTGGTTGATTAGAGACACTGGGGGATATGGCGGCTAATAGACAGCAGTGGCATTCTTGTTGTCACTTCTTATCTGGTCGGAACGCTTGGAACGGTATGTATGCACAGTTAGGATGTGCACTCTATGTGTTGATCATAGAAGTCCACCGTTTGTGTTTCCTTCCAATTAGGCCTAGTCCCTATTCAGCCTGTGTACATTGTGAGCTTGGAAGCGATCAGCGAAGCTGGCGTCACCATTCCGCTGTACGATGATGATGATGACAACAACAACCGTCTTTCAAATTTATCATTCGGATAGCAGTTTCATATAGTTGTGAACGGATTTTCAACAGTTTTAAATGAAAAACAGCAGCAAACAAGGTTTGTGCCAGTGACCGCAAACTTTCAACGGAAACTGATACGTATATTCATACTTTGAACAAAATGGATCCTGAGAGCAAAATACGAATTCGACAGTTCGATATTCGGCTTCATACCACCCCTTCGCGGACTAACATGCTTAGTAAGCATGCACTGTCTAGAACACTGATAGCATGCAAGAAACGTCCACGGCATGGTCATAGCACAGTCACATCGTACAGTATTTAAATTCTCAGTGCAAAACCCCAGCTTGGAATACTTAGATGGACCACCAGAAATACCTGAAACTCCCTCAAACGTGCGATTTCATTTTTCCACTTTTCACGTTGGAAACACAAAAAGCAAACAATCAAAGAAGAAAACCAGATGCAAAACTTGCTGTTTGTTATCGATTTGATTGTCGAATGCACTTGAAATTCAAATGCGATGGTAAACCATAAACAGGTTGTATATGACATCACAAAGCCCTGGTTCCTTTTTCTACTAGGAAACGAAAACAAAAGGATAAACCAAGAGCAAAAGAAAAAAGAAGAGCACATTAAAAAATAAAACGGTGGGCAGCAAGTAAAAAGCACAATTTAAATCTCCTGGGAATAGGAATTGGAAGTTATTGGTGGGAGGTCGCAAAGGAGATTCAGTAAACTCTGTGCGTTGACTAGATTGATCCGTAGGTACAATGATAGAAAATAAAAATCAGATCCGAAAGGGAAGACTGAGAATGGAAAAGCTGGAAATGAATGTGCAAACAGTCAAAAAGTAACCCGAAGGCGGTGTATAACAGATAATTAACATTCACAATGAATGCAAGAAGTAATGGAAAAGAAGGAATTGTGGTGAAGACGATCTTCGGTGGAAGGGAAAATGCACTGGTATAAAAATTACAGCATGAATATTAATCAATTCAATTCACCATCCATACAATTGGAGAACGTGGAAAAAATGGGTAAGAGAGTATTGAAAGTGATTAAGAAATAGTACATTCGGGCACTGGAAGACAACCGCATCTGTGAGTAGGCGATGAATGAGGTAACGTCAAGCTCAAATCCCAATCGTCATCTTCATTTGCGTCCGGACCGTTAGTGGTTCTTGTGTTTGTCTTCATAAGTTTGGTCCTATCTTGGTGAAGCAATTCACGTAAATTTCTATTGGAGACTTTGCGGAACGCACGGCAATCAATATCTTCGCTGTAAAAGAAAAAGTTAATATGTTGAAGAAAGGTGGGGCACGATTATGGACAGTCTTGTTGGTATCCATCTAAACATACCGCCAATTGAAATATATATATATATATATATATATATGTGTGTGTGTATATTCGTCCAATAACCCTGATTGCATCACGGGGTGACTTTTGAATAGACAGCTCTTTCTTCCTATCTCGACCCCCTCGCCCACTTTCTGTTATCCTTGTTGTTGCGTTGACACCAAGCCTGCTAACAAGCCGGTA
>UZAN01043404.1:923-12235 GCA_900618425.1 Echinostoma caproni
GTAACTCCTTTCGGCATGCGCTTTGCACCTTCAAAGTGCAAAATGATGCTACAAGACGGTGTCGTCTACCCCAGCGCTGATGCTTGATGGTCAAGAATTAACTGTAGTGGAATGTTTCACCTACTGCGTTTCACATAAAGGTAGCGTAGTCAATGAAGTAACCGCCCACATTTCCAAGGCTGGAGCAGCTTACGCAGGTTTGAAATACCTTTGGTGCAGACGCGATGTTTCGTTGAAACTGAAAGGTCGTGTATACTGCGCCAGTGTGTGTCAGCTGTGCTGTCCACGGTTGCAAGATCCTAAATTTGCGGATAGGAGATATTCGTCGTCTAGAAGTCTTTGACTGTCGATGTTTACGTAGTTAGGCGCGGGATGAATAGATCGAGCGTGTAAGCAAATCTGAAGAAATGCGTCGCGTATTTGGTAATGATTCAATGAAGAATTCGTTGTCCCATCGAATTCAGATTAGTCGGCTTCGCTGGTTAGGACACGTATTGCGCATGCCCAGCCATCGTCTACCTCTCCGCGCCTTATTCGCAGTTTCAGCTGCAGGTTGGAAAAAACCGCGTGGAAGTCAACAGATGACGTGGAGACGAGGCATGTAGCAATGCACAGGGTGATTAGGTACAGTAGGTGTCACATGTTGCAGGTTGGGGTCCGAAAGACTCTATAACTGGCTGGTTGGAGACACTGAAGGATATGGCGACGAACCGACAGCTGTGGCGTTCTTATCATTTCTTATCAGGTCAGAGTGCATGAAACGGTATGTATGCAGAATTTGATTGTGTAATCTGTGTGTTGACCACTTTCTTAGCCTTCCTCCAATTAGGCCTAAACCTTATCTATCTTTTACTTTCTCACTCACTTTGTGTACATTGAGGGTTTGACAGCAATCAACGAAGGTCACTTCTCTGAATCTTGCTGTACGATGATGATGATGATGGTGACGCGGCACCGCCTAAAACCTTCTGTAATGTCGGAAGCAAAACAGCGAGCGTTCCAAGGATAGGAGGCTGGGATTTGGTAAAAGTCTTTCATTTATCACCAAAATGTGTCTTGAGGTAAGTGGAGGATCGGGTAAGTTTTCTAGAATGACAACCAGCACAATGGTTGGATGAGCCAAGCAGAGGAGAGTGTAGATTTTTGAGAATAAAGACGAGTGAAGTGAGATTCAGATCAATGCCATGGACACCCTTATCAACTCGATTGAGGATACGTGTGGACAAAGTGCTCTGAAATTGTCAACCATTCCTGACTGTGAACGTCGAAGTATCCTAGGATGGTAACGTGGTAGTTGGCTTCTGTAACAAACAAGTCATCAGTGCTATAAAGAGTCGCCACTGTTAAGTGAAAAGTAGACAATGCTCAAGTAATGAGTGACAGCCGTATCAGCGAAATTCAAGATAGGAAAAGTCAAGATTTACTACCCCACAGGTGACGACTGATCAGTGGAAAAATACGTAGACACCAGCTTTGGGTAGAAACGAGGAATAAAAATAGTCGTTAGGAGAGATTTGGTTTTGGGTAAAAAAATAGGGGAGGTGGAGAAGTTTGGAGAATCAATGTTGCGGTTCAATCTGTGAATGCTGCTAATGGTCATGAATTTGTGATTGTTTTGCGAATGAGCAAAGAGAGCGAGTGTGCTCAATTATGTGCTGCTTTGGTTCATCCAGTGAGGAGGAAACTGGCAACAATTAGCCGGAGACTAACTACATGAAAATCCAATAGGGTAAATGAGGTGATGAACTGGATGACAGCGGAGTCGTCGATTACCTTGGTGATAGAACTTCCTGGCAGTAGCCGTCTATGAAGACCCGATGAAAACAAATGACTACTGCGCCTCGGTCGCGCAAGATAGTAGCAAGAGCACTGTCCATTGTACGGAGCCGTATGTGGACTCCAGAATATTGTTACCGATATCTGTAGGGATGCTATGCGGCTTAGAATATGCTAACATCTGTCTGTTTGTTGTGCGATCTGAACCCTAAATGTGCAAAAGGTTCGATGATGTGAGATTGACAGTGAGTGATTGCTTTCCGTTCTCTGCCAACTGACGCGATACCACAAAAAACTGAGTAGTCGCGCATATCCAAAGCTTAATCGACGTATACTAGACTGAATCATTTTCGGCATCTCACCGAAGTTGAAAGGGTGCCTAGGCTATGCAACTATGTGATCAGTTTTGGCTACCGGTTGTGATACTCTGATGTTGCTTGAGAAACATTCTTCTTCTCGAGTTTGTGGACCATCCATGTTTTGCGGAGTTTAGCTCATCTGAAATCCGACGAACGGGTGTGCAACGCGGAGATAAACCGTCATGTACATAGCGGTCTTTGTGGGAAATCGCTCGCCATAACGAATCGGGCTGCACAGGGCCATGCGCTGCGCGTGTCTAGTAGTATTTCACCCCAACGCGCGCCCTGCTTACAGTTCGCTCTTCGGGTCGGGAAAATCACATGAAGGTCAGCAGTTGCGTTTGAACTAATCGGCCAGGTCAAGTTGAGTTGGTGTCTCACGTCCAGAATGAAGCCAACCGGTTGGGTTTTTATTACACACCTCTGTGAGATGAACAGCAGACGGGGTAAATCCCATGGTCCTGAGGACCTGCTGTTCAGTCCTGGAAACTGGGGACCTAAGCAATAGGACTTCAAGTGGAAAACCACAAAACCCCTATAGGATAAGCGTGGTATAGATCCGGATGACACCAAGTTAGGTGTTGGTGGCGGGGTTTAAACTTCTGACCCGAGGACTCAAAGCACGCCAGTGATAGTGACTTAAACCGCTTGACCATCGCACCAAAGAGCATCATTCCGTTGCCTTCCGGACGACGGTTGTCAGTGCTACGGTTAGAAGAAGCAGTTTCGAAGAAAATACCGAGTGGCAATGGGTATGCCACTTTGTACCAAATTCCCCAAAAATCTCATGGATTCGGCCATGAATCCGACTTGTTCTCGAGCAAAAGAAGAGCGATCCTCCTAAAAGAATGAAGAGCACGACAAGAAACCGAGGACAATATCTTTGTAATTTATCACCACACCAAGCCATAGGTGCATCACAGTCGCGCTGGAAATAGTGCTGATCTTCCTCTGGCTTTGCTCGTTGTCGCGCGGAGACAAACACTGCACTGTGAGACCCATGCAAAATTTGTCACGACAGTTAGAAGAGTGAATTAACAGTTTCGGCAGTTTGTCTTTCACTTGCATTCCCATCACCGGCGATGTCAAGACCACTGATCTAATTTGTTTGCGGGGATCGTAACTGCTCTCAGTGACTACTAAACTTCCAATGTGTGAATCCTCCTTAAACAGAATCCTTATGAATAGTCTTGTATTGGTGATACAGACGAATGGTTCCCTATCCAGGATTGAGTTGCATGTTCCTATCAACAAACTGTAAAAGTTGGTCTAGTTTCTTCCGTTTTTGTTGAAATATGGCCAGTAGCGTCTTGCAAAAATTCCATTTTTCTGTTGGCGTTGCAGGTGGCATTAGCAGATTGATAAATAGTGCATTGTTTAGTGGGATGAGAGACGTTTGGAGACACATAATTTGCCAAGGTTTCCAGTTTGTCTGAATGAAGATTTCAAGGCGTTTCAAAGACAAAGCGATAGTGCCGAGAAAATGGGTCTATCACTCACGTGAGTTTGTGCAGTTTGGATCAGCGTGAAAACGGTTGGATCGTAGTTTATTCAATCGAGAGGGACACCAAGCTTGGGCATCAGGAGGACGTGCCACTTACCGAAAGGAGGCCAACACTGGATGGAGGCGACGGATTGAATAAACGGCGAAGAATGTGTTGTCAACAATAAGCTGCCTAATTTTCCCCAAAAGTAGAACCATTCACAGTCCACTTTGCACATTCTCATTAACCTTGTGCACATTTTGAGCCGGGAAGCGATCAGAGAAGATCGCCTTACTATATTTCGCGCTACGTTGATGCTTTTTTCATTCTAGTGAAACCAATATCACAGGAAAAAACCGCACACTTCATCTTTCTTATCAGGTTGAATCTGTCACCATCTATGTAACACTCGATGTAATTCCTCCTATCCCACTCGAAGAGGAGTCGATCATGTATCTGTCGATTATAGTCTTCGGAAATTTCTTCAAGAAATAATTGTTATCCTCTGGTTCTTGATCACTTTCGTGCTCCCCTAACCCTTTGCAGTTTTATGAGGATTTGAAAAGCTAGAGGTGGAGTAATTATTCGGTTATGTATCACAAAACCGCAACGTGTAGTGCGGACTTTCGGGGCTTGATTGTGTTGTTCTCTGCAAATACTAACAGTGGAACAATTAAACCCCATAGTTTTGTGGACATATTCGTTCGTTCAAAGTAACCGGCCACATGAAATCTAAGACTTGGATTGGCGATTCAGTGGGATCGGTACGGTATTTTGCCTACATGCAGAGTCCTTCGGTCCCCAACATGGTGTCCTTACACTAACCATGTCCTTCGTCATTTGTTCGCATTCCACTGTTAAAGCGTATTAGGAATAAGTTCATTCACGTCACGGTGGAATTTTCAGCACTTGTGCTGGTGAAATCACCTTATCATCCAAACGGTAAACCAATTATAATGATAACAATAGCAATAAATCAGACGAAGTTTGCTAGTGTCAAACTCCGGTAGATACCGTAGGGTTCAAACACGACCGCGGTCCGCTTACGCATCAGCATGCAGGTGACTTGAGGGAGTTCAGAAACAATAAAACCGTATCACACCGCTATAACCAGATAAAGGGACCGGGGTGGTTGTTTAAAGTCAAGAAGATTATGTCCGAAAGTTACCTGAAATCAATGCAGAGGATAAAAACACTACGAGATGAAACAGAGAGGGTAAAATCACGGATCAACTAAAGGACGTCATTTTACTGGGGTAAATAGACCACAGATCTTCCGAGAGACCGAAGCGGTATGGTTCAACAACCCCATGACTAGGTAGGTGGTCTCCTAACATCTACAACGAACGAGATTCAGTTCGATCCATTACGGAAGTGGTTAATTCACCATATCACACGACAACACAATGACCGATCTAATTGCTATAATCCGTCCGCTGTAGATTCGTTAGGTACAGTCTCCGCGACAGTTTCCATCCAGCGTAGAAGTCCTAGATTTGTAAGTTGTCTTTTCACTGCCTATTTATCTCTGGCCAAGCATAAATTGCAATATTTCAGGGATAATTCTGGGTGACCCACTCTATGCTGCACACGTAACGTCCAGCTTCTATTGTACCTGTATCTGTACCCTGTATCTTCCGACGAACGAATTTACCATGGAATTCCCACTGAGTCTGTTTACTTAGTGATATTTTCGTGGTCAACCTAGAGAGCAGCACACTGAGCTGGGCAGTTGAGGGACGAGTTCACAACAATAGTTTAATGAAAAACATTTTCTGTGTAACGAATGAAGAACGTAACACATGACAAATGCTAGTGTCGTTTTACAAAACAATTTCGCCGCAGGATTTTATCGTGGAGGTTGAAGCTGACAACCTGTTGGTCATTCTGAATGTAGCTCCGTCTAAAAGATAAGATGAATCAATAAAATCAATCCACAAAAATGGTCGATATGCCAACTTTTATAGCTTCTTACCTTCAAAGTACAAACGTGATCCAGGGAGGAGTTTAACTTTTAGAGCGCGAAAATTTTGTTCTGGATAGAAAATCGCGCTTAATCTGGCAAATGGTTATCCAAAAGTTGTCTATTACTACTCACATGCAGCCTTTTCCGGAGAGGTAACGATTTGTCTGTGTCATCAAGACAAAAAACTGTGCATTAGGGGGACTTACATCGAGGAGTCACTTCCACAAATACTGGAACTCATCAGTGGTCAGGTATATTTCTACATTGATAAAAAAGGAAATAGAACATATCGACTCATCCTATGGGAATCAAATCCTATGCAGCCAAAACAGGAGACACATATGGAAAGGAATTCAGATCATATATGGAGCGAAATACAAATCAAATAAATGTGCTGTGGACTTTGAGAGTATAAATCGTGCATTTGTACATCCGAGTAGCGATCCTCCTGTCTCATGTATTTTGGAAGACGCTGCTAATATAACCCCGTTCTCGAGAGAAGAAATATTTAAACTCATCCGTACAACTAAATCGTCCCCTGGTATCGGTTCCGACGGTCTATCTTCGTCCCTTCTAAAGCATGGTGCCCTTGCTCTACCGGATACTTGGATACATGGACTGACTGTCATTAGCCGTGTCTCTTCAATTCCGTTACCGAAAAAACAATAATTTATGAATTTCAGAATGTCATATCCAAATTTGGAACGGATGTAATTGAAGTAATTGTGCGTCATACTCATAGTATTAGATCCATGAAGGAAAACATTTGGATTAGCCATCGTCATGGCTAATCCAAATGTTTTCCTTCACGGATCTCATAATTTATGAAACTGTAGTATTTACTACTCATGAGTAGTCAAAATAAGCATCGTTTTTTCTTAAGCTTCGTCAAACATCCTAGTCGCAAAATAACATGCTCTGATGCAAGACGAAAATCAACATCCATACAGATACATATTTGATATCGTTCTACCACCTTCGCACTCATCATTCACGATGATTCTATGTAACGGCAAGCCTCAATAAGTTCAAATTCGTTCATAAGCGCACGTACCAAACTGTCTCATCTCAATGGTCCCTTCTCTTGCTCGCGCGCTTGTTTCAGCACAAAACGATTCTAATAAAACGCAACCTGAACTTTATTGCCACAAATCAGTATATAAGCATTTCTCCGCTGTTTAAGGTGTTTTTAGGCAAACTGTTCTAGCAGATGGTTGAAAATGTGCCCTTTGTGGACAAATAAATTGTATTCTTGATTTGACCTGACTCCAATTCATTAATTTGAAATAACCTTTTCCCTATATGAACTTGAATAAAGAACACGACAGCATACAATTTAATTCCGATAAAACGTGACAAGCTAAGACCTACTCTTAAAAACTTGAAACGGGATGCCAAATGTCACATTGATAAAGACAGGAAGAGACTGGAACAATTAACCGACACACACAATCGAATCTGCTCTGTGCTCAACGAACTGAACCTAATCTGTCGAATAAAGTTCATCAACTTCTGTGCCAAGGTTGGTGAGAAAAGATAGACGTTACACGAAAGTTCCAGACCTCTCTAAATCATTCAGAGATCGAGACTTCGTTCCCAACCCACCCAGAGCGAGAAATCACAAACCTATCTTCCTTCCAATTAAATCGAGAACAAATGGAGGCAATATTATGTGGACTGAAGTACTGCGTTCCACCAAGGAAGACAAAGATAATCGAATCTCAGGTCCGCTTCGAATGTTTCGTGGATCAGTTATCGAAGTTGCAGCCAACATCAAATGACACACACTTGGCTCAAAGCGAAGCTCGTAGACCTGGAACATCAATACAGATGCTCGCTTTCAAGACAGAATTACCTACTGACCAGGAGCCACATGGAGTCACTTCACGCACTTAGGGTGAATGAAAACTTGATACTGCTGCAGTCAGATAAAAGGTCAGGCGTAGTTGTGATTGCATTTAGAAAATGAAAAATATCCTACAAGATCACATTAAATTTCAGGAATGTGGACAAGAAGATAGTGTAAGTGCCATAGAAAAAGCTGTTTCACGTGAGATACAAACATCATTAGAAGGCGGATTCCTGAATGAGTCGACCGCCAAGCGTCTAAAACCACGAGGATCGCAAACACCATAACTGTACGGTCTCCCGAGTTTACACAAACCCTAAGTACCACTGAGACCTATCTTATCAATGGCGCATTCGCCCCAACACCAACTAGCGAAACGGTTTGTGAGAATATTAAAACTGATTACCAAAAAACTGTTCACAGCCTGACGGACAGCTTCCAATTGGTAGAACTTATAGACCCTATCAATGTGAATCAAAAACACACGGCCAGCATGGATGTGGTGTCGCTGTTTACCAACGTGCCACTGAAAGAAACTGTGACATTTATTTGTGACTTCGCACAATAGAACAACATAAGACTTCCAATCCCCTCATCAGAATTACCAAGGTTAATTCTGCTGTGCAACGAGAACATTTGCTTCAATTTTCAGGGAAGATACTTCCACTAAATCGATGGTGTAGCCATGCGTCCCATCCTGGCAGACATATTTATGGCAAGCCTGGAGCGGGAGATCAGCGGTAACCTCGCCAGAAATGTTCTGTACAAACAATACGTGGGAGGACGTGTTACTTATAGCAGAATCAAAGGCGGAGGCATTGAACGTATTCCAAAGCTTGAATAACGCCCACCCAAATATAAAGTTGACAATGGAACATGAAAAAATGATAGCTTGTCCTTCCTGGATGTAAAAATCCAACGAAGGACCGATGGACGCCTTGATCGATCTGTTCATCGAAAACAGACGTGGACCGGTCAATATCTGCATTTCACCAGCATCGCCCCCATCCGTTACAAACGAGGGCTAATGAGGACACTTTATGACCGCGCGAGAAAAAAATGTACGCCTGATAACCTCGCAGATGAAGTGCTAAAACTAAATAGCACACCCCAGGACAATGCTTACTCGAGTTCATTCGTGAAAAGTATCTCATTGCACGTCCAAAGGTAGAGCGATCGATAACCGTACTGAAGTGCAAATGCCGTTCAAGGGTGATGATGTGAATAATTTGTCGGAGCACCGCCTAAGCTTATCCATCAAAAGAACATTCAACACAGCCGAACCAGTTTTTGTCTACACATGTGACAGAACACCGGCTTCTCCAGTCAAGCAACCGCTTCCACAGTATGGAAAATCCCATCAATAGTAGCAATTCGTCTGTGGGTGCTCGGCCACCTACTTAGGCAGAACCGAGCGGCAGCTTAGACAAAGAGTAGCCGAACACATCCCTGTGTAGGTCAACAAACTGGTGAACGAATCACACCCGAATGATCAAGGTTAAAGGTCAACCCAACGCCGAACACCAGCGTCATCGATCGCTTGTCACCTGCTAGAGACTGGGCATCAAGTGAACGTGACCGAAGCATTTAAAAGTGTCCTCATCAAGCAAAACTCTCGATTGTTCCAGTTTGCAGAGGCGATTGTTATTAAACGATGGAAGCCTGAACTGTGCAAGCAGGAGTTATTTGTAACTCTAGCCCTACCTTGGTAGAAAGATGGACGCAGATAACACCAGCAGGTCATCCAATTCGTTGGTTAGGTTTCTTCCTAGAGTTCGCACTACAAGCAAACATGTACCGTATATTTGTCATTGCAGGCGGAAAATTATATTTTTCGTGTTGCATTAACCCCAAACTTTGTTCCCAGAAGAAGTTGATTCGTGAATTTGAACTTCGGTGGCCAAACATCAACCATGTCAGTTCGGTGTGTGATAGCTTAATACATTGAAAAACGCTACTTGCAAACGCACAGGCACGCAATATCAAATATTGCACCTAACGAAACTTCAGTGATAATAATAATAATAATGATAGACTTCAACTTGTCCGATTGAATAGGTGAGTCGACATTGAAATTTGGGGATTAGAATATCCTTCTATTTGAGGACATTTTGATCGGAATTGGACGACAGTGTTGGGATTCAAACGCAAAATGTCGTCTATGGAAAGTCAGCAACGCTCGCATCTCCCTCATACGATAGTTCTTCATAAACTAAATTCTTGAATTAGCAGTCTTTTGCATTCACCTATTTCACTGCTAACGTAAAAGTTATGTTAGATAAGAAAAGATGTGATTTCCGGAGTAAGAGATTTTAGTCATTCACTAAAAGCCCAGTGAAAGAAGGGCATTTTTAAACCTTTTGCCTCAAATGAGTTCGTATATTACACGCTACCGATCTAATTATATGATAACAACTTTAATTTCTTATATAAAATCACAAAGTACAATATTTATCGCCAAAAAATGGGAGATATACTTGTCGGTTATATTTGTTTGCTGACTCGGAATATATCATCCCATCATCTATAGCTAATTGGTTAACGCTAGACAAAGCAGCTTATGATAATTCCCTATGACTGCGCTCACAAGAAAGCTCTTCCTTGGGTCCCTAAAATTTTCAACCAGTCCTTAATCTCTTCCAAGGTGAAAACGAAAATAGTATATTACCGAATCGAGGTGAACTAGTCTAACAGATTAGTGGACCACAACGAAATCAAACCAGATACAATTTATGCAACCTTGGAATAGACCATCGCATGGACTGATTTGATTGTCAAAGCTGTTAAATTTTCGCTGGGAAAATGTTGCATTTCGATTGAGAATTTCCCATAATACATTCACAGATTACGGATGGTAGCCGGTCGACAACCGCCCTAATGCGCTCTTCTTCTTATAAGAATGAACTGGTGAACAAGGAAATTTGTTTGATTTTTATGTTCCGTTATGTATAGTATATATATATACATACATACATACATACATACATACATACATACATACATACATACATACATACATACTGACATACATACATACATACATACATACATACATACATACATACATACATACATACATACACATACATACATACATACATACATACATACATACATACATACATACATACATACATGCATACATACATACATACATACATACATACATACATACATACATACATACATACATACATACTGACATACATACATACATACATACATACATACATACATACATACATACATACATACATACATCGGATTGATTGGTAAGCAAGTCGACAGTCCGACAACTCATCAAATGCAGCGACACAGTGTGTGTTCATTTACCCCGTATATGGCGAACAATATTTTTCCATCCTGAGGACGAGGTGGTTCCTGTTCAACTTTTATTAGATTCAGTGAACTAGGAGAAATAATATCACAATTGTGGAAGAGAACTCAAAGACACCAATCCTGAATAAAACGATATGAAGGATACCAAGGCTAACATCTATTGGTAGCAAGTTATCCAGTTAATATAGATAAGTCATTAGCGAAAATATCTAATCCCATTCAAGCCCAAACGTTTCTGTATTTTCGGTCGAGTGCTGTCGGAACGAAACTTTGCAAAAATTCTCGCCTATTGGCTTTATCATAGTCACAAGCTCGGAGACTTCTTGGCCCAAGATCGCACAAGACATTTCTCATTGATGTAAAGAAGTGATAGATTTCAACTGGTCATGCACTTGGACTATGTTAGCACTCGGTGTGCTGTGCTGTGTCTCGGATTGGATCAAAAATGGCACATTCACCATAAATACATTTACAGGTCGCTTGTCGATTGAGGACTAATTTGTTTATGTGCTACCGCAGACAGGAAGCAGATGAGATGA
>UZAN01043404.1:25871-41692 GCA_900618425.1 Echinostoma caproni
ACCAACGATCACTGTATTCCTAGACATCCGTGCGGCATTCGACTCTATCGATAGGATCGCCCTATGGAGCTGTTTGTTGAGGAATGAAGTACCCGAGAAGCATGGGTCAGTCCTCAAAGAGTTGTATCGTCATACCTCAGGTCGGGTTAGGGCCTATGACCAACTTTCGCCACCCTTCGCCGTCTCCACTGGAGGTCGGCAAGGGTACCCTATATCCCCATTCCTTTTCAACTTTGTCATAGAGTATGTTCTACAGAATGGCTTATCCCATCTAGCAAACGTTGGAGTCCAACTCTTCCCAGGGAACGGAGTCCTCTACTTAGAATATGCCGATGAACTCGCCTTGCTGGGCGACAATGCACAGGTAGTCCAAAACGCTTTGAACCGCTTGGTGATGGAGATATCCATGTATGGTATGTACTTTGCACCTTCCCAGTGCTTGTTCAAGACTGGTTGGAGCCTGTGCCTGCATTCACTCTCTGGGGTGATCAGCTAGAAGTAGTCGAGAACTTTAAGTACCTCGGGAGCTTGGTCGCGGCTGGTGGGTTTGTTGGGGACGAGGTCACATCACGAATAGCGATAGCTAGAGTAGCTTTCGCCAACCTGTGACACCTGCGGTGCCACCATGATATCCGACTGTCCCTTAAGGAATGGGTATACATTGCCGCGGTTCGTAGCGTTCTATTTTACGGTTGCGAGATCTGGCCCTTCCACGTTGAGGATGCTAATCAACTTTCTGTATTTGACCATCGGTGTCTCCGAAGCATTGCTCGTGTCTCCCGTCTAAACCGGGTAAGTAATGATGATGTTCGTGGTCGTGTGTTGGATGCGGATAGTTATTCTCTAACAGAAGTAATCGCTTTACACTGCCTCCGATGGCTTGGTCACGTATTGCCTGTCCATTAACTTCCTTTGCGTGCTCTCATCGCACGTGCCGGGCAAGGCTGAAAGAAGCGGCGCGGTGGTCAGAACATGACATGGCACAGAGGTATGAAAAAGCTGGCTTCAGCTTTGGTTTCGATTGGTGCAGCCCACCTTCCAGGTTCGGGCCCAAGGGATGAGGATTGTTGTTGGTTAGAGACGCTGAGAGATATGGCCCAGAATAGATGTCAGTGCCGCAAATACTGTACGGTCTGTCTGTCGAAATCCCGTGTCCCGTAAAACCAACAAAAGACACAAAAAATTAACAAAGGGTGTACGGTGAAACATACAAAAGAATATTTTGTTATTCCAGATATCTTCCATTTTCCCGTGTTTAAATGTTTCACCCCCTTTTCACCCTGTTCTGTACTCCAATCCACCTATCCTCTTTTATTGGTATTGTAACCAATAATGTTGCGTTGGTACCATGATTGTCTAGAAGCCGGTAGTAAATATATGTATTTATATATCCGAATTGATAGAAACATGTATGGAAAAATGTTTGTGAGAGACAGCCTTCAAAAGAAAAGAATCAAACGCATTCACCAGTGAGAAGGTGCCAAATTTATGGCCTCATGGGGCAAGCATTTGTCTGATTCTCTTTGCATGACAAGTGTGCATTTGTAAACTGCTGTCATGGAATGATCTTGTCTAGGATCAACGCCAACTACTGGAAGAAATCTTGTTCTGTCTCGGTGCGAGTGCATGTGTAAGTGGACCACTCAGGCGGCTCTGGACGACCTGATTAAGAGAAACAAGGGGGGGGGGTGAGTGGGGTGTATATGCTTAGATTGTGTGGGTCAGAAGGTAAAATCAATCGGGAGCAGGACGTCATGCATCACACAAATCGGTCTACAGCGGTATACCGTCGTAAAATGCGTCTCCGGATGAGGGGGTTGAATCTGAAGTAGAGAGTTTGAGAGGAACGGTATTAAGATAGTGGCTCCACGTGTCAAACGAAGAACATCATGTGTGTGTGTGCGCGCGTGTATGCAATCATCAGGGTAATTAGTAGAGCGCGGAAAATTGTTAATGATTGCAAACAATTCTGTTTCTCGATCCAGAAGACTTGTACAGTGGACGAGTGTTCAAACCTCGTGGTAGTGCGTACACTGAAATCTCCAATGTCATTGATTCAGGTACTTGGTTCGTTTACTAAGATAAACTCAACCGCCTCAGTCAAACACTCAAAAAGCAGCAGCCTGTAATGTTTAATCATCGGTAGAGAATATGAAAACGTTTGATTAAGCTATGAAACTTTGACTTTAGTCTCACGAGCTGCAAAATCACATTTGCGGCAAGCAAAAAGGGGAGACAGGAAGAGGCGACTGACTTGTGAATGAACTAACCAACCTCTTCTTTAAAGGAGAATAGGTGGTCAAGAGAAAAGTTTGGAAACTGGATAGGTGTATGTGGGATCTGCGGATGGGATTGCATGAAGCTGATNNNACAAGAATAGAGCGAAAGGAAAAGAGAGGGGTAACTTTTCATAAAGAAAACAAAACCGTACCCTGTGTATTGTCTTTGTTCCTTACAAAGCCTTACAAGGGGCTTAGAATTGGGAAAATATGCGGAATTCCAACCACTTCCAGCGTGAACAATTTCACGTGCAATGTGACGCAAAGCTGATCGATTCAAGGAGCAGAAACAACCTTTGAAAAGGATGGGACAGTTTGATTGTTCCATTGTGCTGTTACGGCAACTGGAATGCATTGAAAACGGAGGTAAAGTAATATACTTTGTTCACCCTCTCTCTCTCGTTCTATCCTTTTCTCTCTATCCAGCTTCTGATCTGAATGTAGAATTTTGACAGTTACAAATGTTCGTTTTTGCTTGCCAGACACAATCGGGTCGCGAGTGAGCAGTTCGTCGACAGTGCGCTTATTTTCCTTCCTTTCACCTTCATTGCTTCATCACGTTCGATCATCACTAGCAATGGACATGAAGTTTCCAGGTTTTTAGAATGGAGGCTTACTCGGATTGTTAGATAATTACATGGTTGGAAAGAAGCAGACTGTTCTTTTTCGCTCCAGTACCGTGAACGAGGACGTCCTGATCAGTCACGAATGCCAAAACAAACCATTTAATGGCAAAGTTTCTACTAATACATGGACAGTAACGAACTGGGTAGTTTTCATATTTCATTTTGTTCATGATTAAATTTATTCGTCCAGTTAGGATTGGAAAAGCACGCGGCTGATAATCAAATACCAAAGGTTAGCTTAATTAAGGCTTCCACGTTGAATGGTCAAATTGGTTTGACAGATAACGGAAAGACAACAAACAGTCTCATAATGAAATCGCTAAAATATCAGTAGTCTCGGCTGGATTCCAAATCACACATGGGCGCCGCTTTTCCCGCTTACCTACGAGACGTTAGCGAGCTTCATTCGTGGGTTTGAGGTTACAGATCTTTTCACGATCCAAACGTTGGAGTTAAAGGCGACTGATCAACCAGTAGAATAGCAGAATAATATGCGTTAAATATATGAACACATGGGCATATAGAAAGGTTATCCGAATTTGAACATATGCAAACCGAAAAGTGAAATAGTTGCGTGCTCCAGGAAGTACACTTCATCGGTTCTTGTCACATCAGAGCTACCAGTTAGAACCTATTAGAGGATTACTAAGGCATTCTTCCCAGACATCTATATCTATATCTATATCTATATCTATATCTGTATATATATATATTTATATACACATATATATATTTATTGTAGTTGCAATTTAGTTGGTACATGTTCGGAGTATCGGAAGAACGTATTGTCTTGTTTCCGTTTTGTGTAAAATCATCTCAACTGTCCGCGTAAAGATGGGAACCAATCTGTTGTCACACAGAATTATATTGAGAACAAAATCAAATGCGCAGTGCGCTTTTGATATTATGTACTTGGTTGAGCAGTGTATATATGTATGTATGTATGTATGTATGTATGTATGTGTGTGTGTGTGTGTGTGTGTGTGTGTGTGTGTGTGTGTGGATTACCAAAATGGGCTGTACAATCAACGAATGCTAACCAATCTGTAAGTTAGTAATTTCCTCCCGATTGCAGTTGAATGCTTCGCGGAATGTGATCACAATGCTGGAAAGCAGAAGAGGATTGGAATGCACTGACGGTCAGGTCGGATTCTCGCAGTTAGTATTCGTTGATACAGGCCACCTGAAGTTTGTTCCCCTATCTTGGATGATGATCAGACAATGGAAAACACTAAACCGGTCGAAAGAGATCCGTGAATCACAACAATTACTTGTGATCTGCGGAGAGGCGTGCTGAGGAGATGTGAAATCTAGCGGCAATCACCAAGTTCGTCTCAAACTTTATCGAGGAAACACCACGAGATTCATCTATACGAGAATGGTTAACCAAAACATTTTCACTGGCGGTCTACTTGGTCCCAAAATTGGACCACATTTCGGTCGGTGATAATGTTGTTCTAAAAGCTGGTCATACACATGATCGACAAAGCGTGCAAGTTGAGGACAATCAAATTCAGTCCTGTAATAGCAAGGCAAATGAATAAGCAGAGGAAATTACCAGTGGAGAGTTCAACAAAAAGGGTAAAGCAAGAGCTTGAGCTAAAAATCCTTATCCCATATAGAAAATGAGAAAAAAGTGTTAAAACTGGTCACGTTAGTGAAGCCGTTCACGAGTGGGGCAGGTGTACAACTGATGTGAGTCATTCAGTCAATGTTTGTTTTGCCCCAGATTACGGCCAAACTCCCATCAAAGTTTAGTTGGTCAACCATGCTTAGTCCGTAACAGGTATCTATCCCCGGGGGTATGAAAACTTGTTGTAATTTTAGCAGCGGTCTAATTATAGCCGGAATTATGTTCCCAGGATCTGAACTGCCTAATTTAATTTAAATAGGGTTATACAGTGAAAATCGTCGATTGCAGCACAATAGAACAATGAACTGAAAAGTTAAGATAGACTGCATAGCTGTGCTGATCTTGTTTGAATGTAAAAAGGTATTGGTCGAACTCGTGCGACACTTTTATCAGATTTGTTCCCTCTAACGCTTGAGAGCCTCATTCACCGGATTGAATATGATATTGCTCCACATCAGATGTAACACGTCTGCAGTAGTATCCATTAATTTTCACTTATTGTGGTGATCCAGATATACGTGACCGCATTCCAAGTACGACCAGGTACAGCTTCATGTCATCCAATAAAAGTTCAGGAAATTGGATCAATGGTACACCGGGAGAACATTACATTAAAGTTAGCACATACGATGCATCTGCGCAAAATTTTAAGTGATTAGACGATGGTCCTTCAACCAATGGTATAGAGTATTGCTTTCTATAAAACATGCTCTATTTCTATGAATAAACCTTGGCATTTACTGCTACCAATTATCCGTGTACTTCATTGGTGTCCGTAGTCCGGGCTGGAGCCAATCCAGTTCTGAGTATTACAGTACGGGTTCTCGTATTCCTATATTCAATACAATTCCGATTAATACACTACCGTAAACAAATATACAAGGATCGGTTGTAAGATAACGAAGCTTTAATAATCAATGTAATTAGAATTTATTTATAAAAAATGACTCTGTATGATACAGGTATTGAACTTTCATTTTATCAATGTTTTATCTCCCGTTCTTTGTTTTTGATCACTTGGGCCAGTCGCATTTGCATGGAGTTCACCGAGTTGACTGTCAAACAGCATTTGCTAGTTTCCTCTACTACATGCCCCGCCCTGGCTACTTCAAACCTCAGTCGAGTTAGCCAACCTCAGTCCGTGTTTCTACCACACGGAAAAGCTTTCCATTTCATTCGAATCCCAATCATTGAACGGTAATTGACTGAATTCGACATTGGAGCTAACCCATCCAGAATATGCGAAAATGTGAAAAGAACAATATATGTGTAATGGGATCCGAAAAATTTTCTACGACCAACCTCCAGCGAGATGTAATATTGGGCTTTCTACGGGAATAAATGCTCGACACCCATACCTGTCGAATACAACTGTGATATTGGGAAGTGAATGTTGTTCTGAACTGAGAGTCATTTCGTAAGAGTTTGATCAATACTTGTATATACCATTATTAAACATTGTAACAAAAACACATCTGCATATAAATTCGTTCGTAGTGATTCATTCACAGGCTAATAGGTCATAATTTAAACCATAGTGTTTAGTCGGGTGAAAAAGTGAGTACAGAATGAGAAAAAAGATCCACATTCCAGTTTCATGACCGGATGTTGCTCATACTTTGATCATAGCGCATAAGCATTGGTTCCGGTCATTAGAGGATGATGGTGTGTTGGTCACGGAAGACTGAGTGCTCTTACGAATTGTTTCGTGACCATGCCGGGGGGGGGGGCTATGTAGGCGGATTTCGATCGCTTCCGCTATGGGAAAAACCCCTTAGATTGACGACTGCAAGCTAAATAGAAGGGTTGGAACACCTCGACCACATTGACCACGTGGTTTGACACCACAAGGTGGTATGCGATCGAGTTGTCAATGGTTCCAACCGCTCCGAAATTCAAACAGGCTGGGTGTTGCTCGCGGACTCGTTCAGAGAAACGTATGCTCAAGCAGCCAATATGTCTTTTCCCACAGGAACAGGTAAACGGGTACATACGGAAGGAAATTACAGAAAAAGGTAATTTATATTTGAGTTGAAAGTGAAAGATTGGCCTGGAGATGAACACAAAGTGGAGGTTCGCTTCGATAAATGCTTTTTCCAGAGATGTACTTAATCTATGTATACCATATCTGCCGTTTTATTGCTTTTAAAAGATAGTGATATGTATACATGTTTATTTGCAACTTTTTGAATAAATCTCAGTTCACTTTCCGTGTCATTGTATCTATATATGCTCCGCGCTCTGGTAGCCAGGCACTGAATCTGATTTGTTTTCCGTTCCAATAGCACATAGCTTTGAAGTGGATATACTGATTGTTCCACCATGGCCTCCGATTGATGGTAGGTTGGATAGTTCCGTTTGATCGACGACTTAGTAGAGCGTACGGAAAAGGCAGTTGCTCATTCTCTTCGTTCTCTAGAGTAAACTTGATGTTTGGATGAACTGAATTAAATACTTTCCAGAGTCTGTGCAGATTCACACCGCCATCGATAAAACACAAAATGGTACTGACATATCGCTTGTTGAATAACAGCTTGTCCATTTTTGAACGGTACTCTCTAGCTTAGTCATGAAGACATCTGCGAAAACTGGACCAAGGAGAGACCCCATTGCTACTACATCTATTTGACGATACAATTTGTCACTGTATTTGCATTGCTGGTGATCTCCAACTGGTATTCCAGATTTACAATTATTGCCTTGTATATGGTCACATAGATAGTTTCAGCAATTGGAAAGTTTGTGAAGAGGGATCTGGCGTCCAGTATTGTCAATCCGTTTATGTTTGAGTCTTTAATTCTAATCACGAAGGAATAGAAATTTACATTTAACTCACAGAGAATTGATACTGATTTGAACTGACAGTCCTTCAAAACTCATCTTAAAGCACAATCCTCAGTTCATTCGGTCAACCATACACTCGTTCGGAGTCCGGATGGGATGGTGAATATACACTGCCGATGAACTCTAATAAGAGCGAAACTCGAGTCCAGTGCTTCCTAGTGTATGATTGGACGATTGGATGAGCTGAGGATTGTGAGGATTGTTAAGATGAGACCTGAAGGATGACCAGCTCAAATCAAGAACAGAAATTCTTCAATGTGTAATTGACGAATTGTGCTCTCACTAGTTCCAGGATCGCTACTGGCCACTTAACCATAAGGGGAGTTACAAGTGTCTAGGTACTCAGTCTTTCTGTGTTTTTTGTAAGCCATAGAATCTTGGGATCATCGTTCCCGTTGACTGGGTTTGTCCGAATGTGGCAGTATCTATTACATTCCTCTGTTTCGGGCATCGGAGTGTTTTTGACAGTGACTTTTCAATTTGTACTGTTTTAGTTTTTCCACAGCTGCTGTTTTCTGAAATTTCCTGACACCGCTGTTCATTTTGTGCTGTAGCCTGACCTGTTCAAAAGGATAATTCCGGCGCCTCTATCTGGCCTCAAAAGGCATAGCATCTCAGGTCCCTCAACCGTTCCCAATGTTGTACGGTCATTAACTCGTTTATTAGATGTCTAAAACTTAGGAATTTATAGCGCATGCTGGATAGAGTGAATTTCAGAGTTGTCACAACCGGCTACGAATGTAGATTTCATTTGGAATTTGAGATGTCGAATCTCACCACCAGATCCAGTTTTATTTGGTGGTTCCAACGGGCAAACAAAATTTGAGTTCGAGTGAAAGCAAGTCAAGCAACTTCTTATCTAATCTCCATTCTCAACTTCGCACCATCTGCCTGTGAATGAATTCCCGTAACCGAACTTGTTCGCCACTATGTGTGTGCATATCTTATAATGCACCCAGCTTGTTTGGTATCATCCAAAGTGCAAAGAAGGATCAAAACCCGAACCTGACAGCTGACACACAATCAAGCTACCCGCGGGGTAGCTAATCGAATTTTCCCAGTTTGGTTTTTGCACGATATACCATAATACATTTTCTCCACGGAGTTCTTGCGACTATCTCACTAAGCTCGACACCAGCCTCTCAGTCACAATGGAAAACATTTTGCAATGGTCTGATTGTAACACGTGACTAATGGAGATATTAATTCGGTTGCTCGACAAATTGTATGATCGACAATACGCTTTCATTCCCCGCCCGTGTGCTAGGTCCTGAATTGCCATCATCACTGGGGTCAATCAATGAATGTGTTTTGCTCACAAGAACCAATGAGGTCGAAGCAGCTGCACAGTGTGCTTCCCAGGGTTTTGGTATATCAACTTCCGTGGGGTAACCAGGAATGCAAACTGAGATGGTCCAATATGTAGGGATGATTGTTTTACAAAAATTACTGGTTCAACGGAAGTTAGGACTCAGGATAGGCATGCAAAGCTATTTTTGGCTCTTCGTCAAGAGGCTTATCAAGGTACATTTTTATAGTTACGAAAAATAGGGTAAAAGGGGATGTCAGATGGACAAGTCATCATTGCAAGTGTAATGTCTTGCAAGTAATGTACACACGAGTAATTGTTACTTTGGTGCAAGTAAAATGGAATTGCGTCGTGAGACCACGCGTTGACATGACTCTCCTAATTATAGCTTGCAGAGCTTCTGAACACACGAGGTCGAGAGATAATAGAATCCGACTAAAAACGCTTCAAGTATACATGGCTGTACAGCAACTTAGAGAGATATCATCTGGGTTCCGAGTGAGTAGCTTGGATGTCGCAGTATGATGTTTATGATCATTGTAGATAACGCAAATGAACAACAGTTACACAGTTCAGGCGCCTCTTTTCACCTATGCACAACATTTAAGCATAACTTTTTTCTTTTTAAATATTTTGCAATTTATTTATCCGAAGAACGTCTGTGTTCACCTGAATTACGAATGAACCGCTACAATGTCTTATTCGGATAAGAGACGAGCTTGTTTCCACTTGCTTGTTTGGTTGCGCGCGTGTGTGTGCTGGATGCTGGCGACAAGCTTGGGCGGATTTTTACATACTTGTCCGAATAGTGGGTTCATGTTTTTCGACCAGAAATTGGAGCTCCGTAGATGACACACACACTTCAGGTTTATTGCTCATGAAATGCAAAGATGGGATTGCCTTTCACCAAGAGAACTTAGACAAGCAAATTACATCTCTTCTTCTGACCACTGAAGCCTCGATGCTGTAGCGTTCTGTTTCAAAGTGATACAGTGAATACGTGAGGGAGGGGTGATGGAATTGAGTGAGTATGTGTGTATTCATGGCCGGGGGTAACCTGGTAGCTGACAAGCAGGATTAGCCGGTTGATGCGTAAACAGATCTACGTGATGCGTAAATGTCAGTGCGTATGACTCTCTATCTCTCGTTCGCTCGCTCACTCGCTCTCTCACCGAATACTCTACGTCCGATAAAGCTTCTGATAACAGAAATCTGTAACATAATTCAACACTTTCTACCAGTAACCACATCGTAGAAAGGAACCAGATTGCACAGGACCACGCCCAAATTTACGATTGGGATCTGCGTGCCATTTGACTCTCCTAGACGTGATTTATTCAATACTTAACCAGCAAACTATAACTAGAACAACGGAATCGAAAACAATCTTTCAGTCCGCCTGGGATGGTGTCACGGTTTTAGTTCGTGCTGAAGGAATTCCTATTCCAGTATTCAGTGTTTGACACTGTAAAACTGGCTTTATCTAACAGGAAATACACCAGAACTAAAACGTGCATAAAGCAGCACCAAAAATGTCATAATTTTGTCCCAGTGAAGCGTGAGTGAGGCAAAAGGGCTTTGTTCCACCCCTAGTTACGGACAGTTCACAGTTAGATCAAATCGGCTAAAAAAATGGATAGACATCGAGAAGATACGAGTGATTTTTGCACAAGAACCAAGCAAGACCTATTTGGGTGAAAAGAAATCAGTTTGCCTTACACTGGCTTTTGAACGACGACCCGGCGGTAACCGACTACCACAATCTAAAGACACGGGAATCTAGCGAGAAATACTTGTTTATATCAATTGGGTCAGTGCATTTCAAAGCAGCGGGGGGGGGGTTCTCATCACAACTTGAGGGAAGGATGTTCACGCACACCATCTGTTTTGTTTTTGTGGTGCAAGTTACTTTGATCGTTCCAGCAAGCTCCAGGTCTATCAGATAAGAGAATACGACATAGTTGGAATCCGTTAAGGAACTTCGCGGACAGATGTGAATGTGGTTGCCAAACTCTTGAGCACTGCTTCGTACAATCGGATGAATTACATCGATTCGATTCAAGGACGTTCAGTGCCAATTATGCGCGCAAAACAGTGAGCGCGATCCCCTCACATGATCTGTTGGTTGTTTGATGTAACCAGCTCTGCCTGGAGATTCGAACTCCCCGAATAATTATCACCAAGAGTGCGATCAGTATTTGCACATTCGTTTCCCCACTCTCTACCTCTTTCCAGCTCAAAGATTGACTACAAGAATCTTATTACCAATCCAGTCACACATTCATTTTCAAAGGGGGAATTAGTCGTGTGTAAAGAAAATTTAACGTAAACTGAAAAGCTAGGGAGCACTGTACAGCTATTTGGACCTGGTTGGGTCTAATCGGATGCAAAACGGTCTGATCAGCTGCCCAATGGCCGAGTGGGTAGCATGCTTGCATGCTGCCTGTGAGGTCCCGGGTTCGACCCCCAATTGGGTCGACGGATTCGCACTGCTGATAAAACTCAACCAGGTGCAAACAGCGGTCCAGTGCTTCCTAGCTTTTCAGTTCACGCTTCATTTGCATATATACAGGACGAATTTACTTTTGAAATTGAATCAAATCCTCCATTACTCATATGATGCACATTTCTTTCATTACACTGTTCCATGAGTGATGCAATGTGTCGCAATCGGACGATCGATGAAGTATTGAAATCAAGCTTGTTTTCTCAATATTTTATATTGTTCTTCCAATGTATCTATAAAAATGGTTCACCCATCTGGACAAAACTCACGTGCAATGGCTACAAGCTTCCTGCTCAGTAGCTAAGCGAATCCATCGACTCTGAATGTTTCCTAAGTGAAACTTACATCCGCAGTCGCTGGTTTGCTTTGCAACCATCAGAATGCGGGTGTATACGAAGACAAGGAGATGAGCAAAACCTATGCTGTGAACCAAATTCATCGCCCAGCTATCCACACCTTGTTCTGACTGAACCTATTCCCAATCAATGCTGCAGAGAGAATTGATAATGTGGTTAGATGAAACTGAAAGCGATGGGGAAGCCAATAGTGCTTTCTCTCAAGCGGAAGCATGCTGAGAGTTTTATTGCATCAATTCATCCAGCCTATCGGTCTGTCTGTCTGTTTCTGCATAACTCATTCTTCTTTTGAAAGACAAAAGTAGAGCTGACTGGAAAACTGGTCATCGAAGTAACTGTATCATCTAGTTTATCGGGAGGCCTGCTGGAATGTTACACAATCTATTGAACGGAAAATCTGTTTTAATTTTCTCTCTCACTTTCTCACACGCGTGGTTATTTTGCCTTGAGTATTTGTATATTCATTCAAATAATACAAAAAAAATAGTTTTATAGATGGTGGATAAAATTTACCGGAGTGCATTTGAATAGATTAACTGATAGGATTTCGGGAAACCATACGCCGCGTATAAGACAAGGTCTTTACGTTTTTATTACTTCAAGGAGTATAAAAGTACTGCATTGCGGTGCACTTTTGTGGTCTGTTATTTCTTCTTGTCATTTTTTGAGACCGGTAACCACATCACCACGCCTGAATCTCAGCTGAATTTCAGGTTTCTTAGAACCCCCCACCCCAAAAGGATACTAAACTCTCGATTGCAAATATTTCTTTTTCAATCCAAATGTGCCAAGATTTGTTCGCTGAAAATGCCTCTTGTCTGGTTGTTTCTTTGGAAACTGCTCGGATGAATTTATTTTATCACAAGATTTTTCAATCGAGCTTAGGTAGGATAGCTATACTGCCCATTCAAGGGAGAGGTGAGGGCGGACTGGGTAACCTTAGAATTTCACGTGCTCATATTCATTTTGTACAGATAAAACTCCCAATTGAACTAGTACACTTCGTCTGGAAGAACAAGGAGCATACACGTGGGTGGGAGGGTGGGAGCATTTGTATTTTTCTTGGGTATTAGAACAGAGCCAAACGTGTGGAACTGGTCACACACGATGATTTTGGTTTCATAAACCTGAACAAAAGTTACATTCATTGGGAAAGTTGTTTGCTGCCTAGTAGCTGAGTTCAACATTTGGGTAAATCTCACCGGTCTTGCAGACTAAAGACAATAGTGGAGCTGGAACATAATTTCCTCCCGCGTATTATTTACCTATGTCGAAAGGCACACGAGGATAGTTAAAGATACGTGTAACATTAGTTTACATACGATTCAGCCATTTTGACCAGACGTATTTAAGCATATAGTCCATTTGATAATTTATTCATAAAAGTTTTAGAGAATCCTAATGAGTAAGATACTCTAACACGATCGGTACCACACTTGGGAACATATATTACCGATCCCCAACCATTGATTAGTCACTGATTGGATTGTAGATCAAACGGCGTTTTCAAGAACTGAACTGAACTTTTCTGCTTACATGTCCCGCAAAATTTACTATGTACTGCTGGTCAGAACTGTCTGCGTCAAGGTTAAGTGTTCTGGTTCCTTACCCAAAGGTCATATGTTGGAGTCCCGCCGTGGATCCAAAATGAACATACTACTGATGTATCCAAAGAAAGCCAAAATATTTGGCCAGTTTTCTGTTGGCGTACAAATTCCATTCGATGAAAACTGTTCAGGAGGTCTGCGCAGTTTTCGCATCCACATTACCCATTCGCTTCAAATTTTTCCAAAGAGCTAATGAAATGCATGACACGTATGTGTATTGCAGTGTGAGGTTTACTGTTATAAGAACAACGGTAACCAAATTGATAGCTACCTGTCAGGTCTCTTACGAGTTCCATTCCAACTTTCGGTTTCAAGCTAAGAACCCCAATAATGTAGAACTAATATACCATTTCTGACCACCCCAGAGAGAAGGAATTAGTGGATCTTAAGTAGTTGCATCTTACAATTAATACAGAGTCACGTGTTCTCCTGGTACTCTTGGGAGAGCAGGAGCCGATTGCCATTTGAACGCAAAGGAGGTAAGCCCCATTTGGTAAGCCTCGCTGTAGATCGTATAGAACCACTCACCACAGTGTAATATCACATGATCAAACGCGTTCGAACGGCTGCTTGCACTAACTCCTACTTCGGCTTTTCTGAGGGTTTGTACGTCACATGCAATGACAGCCGCCAGTGTGATTTAGTACTGGACATAAGAGGCACACACGAACTGATTGATCCTTTTGTCCACAAAACAGTCCACACTGATGTTTGTGCTACAACACCAGCATTTTAACATTGGAAATAAAATTGTGAACAACTTTTACGGGTAACTGACCGTCAGTGTATGTTTTCCAATGTTCAGATGGCTAATGTATACTTATGGGATGGGGAGGATTGGGCTGGGGGGGGGAGCGGATCAGCAGTGGTGAAAGTTACACTCCGTTTAAGGTCGGCTATCCCTTCGTCCACAAACTGCGCTCGGTTTGACGATGTGTCCAAAACGAAAGCAATGAATGAGGGAAAGAATTTGAAAATCTCATCAGAATATGTCAGAATAGTTTTAAACGTATAATAGGAGAGCACTTCAGTTCAGATTGTCCAATTTGTTCATCCTAAGAAGAAATGTGAAATCATTGAATTCTCTAAGTGAGGAAGGAAAACTTCCACAACGAGGGACTAATCAGAGTAATTTGTTTAACAATATCTTCATCTAATAGGAACCTATACTTGCTGGTACACCATGAACTTTTGGAACCTCTGGACAANAAGGCGGGATTAGGGTACTCGTCAGGTGATTTCACATCTAAATGAAGTAAACCACACTTATAGATTCTCCGAGGTCTTTCGTCTCTGTATAAAATCTGTCGGTGACCATCAAAATCGGTTCACAGTAGCACACTGGCCACAGAGGAACCGATGGTGTTCGGGAATCCGATTCATGTGTATCGAAAAGATGTGCAGGTACTTAAGCTTGCTCAGCCAGCCCCCCTCCGCTCCCCCTGTGAGGCTAGTCAAAAGTCATAGTCCGACGAATCATGAAGATCAGATGAGGAAAGAAATGTGCGGTCTCATGATAACGCCAATTTCCAGTTCTGTGTGACTTCAATTGTGCGTTCTTTCAATGCCAGGTGCTTTTCTATCCATGTTAAGGCATTATCATCACTGAGAGCTAGCTAGTTTGTCATTTGGGTATTATTTCCAACGTTTTCCTAGGGAATTTTTCAAACCATATAAAAAAGAATTATTATTATTTGCAACTGGAGCTGGTTGTTATTTTTTGTGAAATGTGCCAAAACCTCGATGACTTCTAGGACGCGCCTTGTACGTGTTCAGATCAAGTTGTTGCACCCTCCCATTTAAATCAGTTTCCTTTCTCATCTTATTGTCTCACGACCTCCCTTGCTCCAAGAACATTGAGGCTGATTCCCGAGGACAACCGATTCCGCCGTTAAGTGACAGTAAATTGACCGCAAGGTGGAAGTCTTGCATTTGTCGAGTTCGAGTTACGGCCTCATAAAATATGAGCAGTCGCATCTTCCTACCGCGTCGCCTTGCTCCTAGTATGAGGCCTTCTTTTACAAACCGAGAACTTGAGAAGTTCAATAGCTGCAACCAACGAAGCACACGTAGACAACACTGTAGCGAACACAGCTTGTTTTCGATAGTTTCTTCCTCGGGCTAATACAGTTATACATAGGGTTCAAAATTGTCAAATTAATGTTTTGGTTTGAGGTGATGAATATGATTGCTTGATTGTGATGTGATATGTGGTTTGGAAACTGAAGGAGCAGAGCTTCTTGTTGTTTTATGGTCTACAAATTTTCACAATCTACGGCTTGAGTGAGTGAGCTGCCTCATTTCTGGTCTGCACCCCTGGGTCATGCCCAGTGTCACGGTCGTTTTGGTCCGTTGTGTCAGGTTAAGGCCAGGGCAAGCCAAGGGGCTGAACGAAGAGCTTTTGAGAACAACAGGATGGATTGAGTAGGCGAATGACAATTGCCTCGGGTCTAGCAAAATACCGTTGACTAATAGTTTTGGATGGATTTACTGGCACCTTGTAGATCAGCTTAAATGCGTCCTCGTTTGCTTGATGGCCCATGTCTGCAAAGTGTTCTACCACTGCACTTGTAATCGTTTGCCTTAAACCCGTACGTAACCAGGAACACTTGAACGGCGTGCGGTCGCTCAAGTTGTGCGCTCCCGGTTTAATCGAAATAT
>UZAN01043405.1:13004-26426 GCA_900618425.1 Echinostoma caproni
CGGCTTGTATACCTTTGAACGAACGACAAAAACCACTGCATTGGTCACAATGCGTTCACAGTCATCTACAAAGTTTTATCGGAGCATTTCTGGACAACAGGGCTTCGGTTGGTGACACGGTCCAGGTATTCTCTGGGTTTCGTAAAAACGATGCTGCATGCGCGATGGAAACTGATTTTGGCAACCACGCTAACCACCTAAAAACCGACCACGTTTGAGTAAGGATAATGCCGATAATTGTCAGCATTTATAGAAGGATTGCTCATGTATCACACATTGCTTTCTAACCCATATCGGTCAGCCGTAAACGTTTCAATTTACACGAAACCAACTACATGCAGTACAACCGGTCACCGGTAAATTCAACTAAAATAACCATGGTGGCTTAAGGAAGAAATCACAATAAACATCAATTGCACAGCTATTCCAGTTTGGACGAGCAGATCCATACGACTGATGGTGTTTAGCACTCAGAGGCTGTACAATTCGGTGAACGAATGGCAAAATAACAATATTTTCCTATTATCACCCTCCCCCTTTCTTCCGTCACCTGTACTTGATCCCAGAAAACCTCATCTGTACAAGGATTTGAAGCTACCAACCAAACTACCGCCTATTCCGTCTGCGATATCCGTACAAACTTTGCCACTCCCCGGCTTCCTTGAACAGACTGTATCTATTGCACTTCGTCAGGCTCTCTCTGCCGTGGGACAGGAAAGACCAAAATATCCGTTTTTGAAAGCCAAACGATCTGCACTAATCTATATGGGTTTACATTTAAAAGGTAAGCGCGTCGCAGACTGAATGGGTCAGTCTGTGTGTGTGTGTGTGATCATGTAATTACATCTTTCTCGCTCTCTCTCTCTATCGGGCGAATGCAACGAATGAAATGATGAGTTTTGGAGATGCCCATATCCAACACAAACGAGCGCTGAAGGAAAAAATCTAAGAATGAGAATGAAATCGTGAAGCAATGAACCGTAACTTTCATATCAATCAATTATTTCCACCGCGTAATGTCTAAAAATAAGAACGAAAGTTGTAAATACAAAGGAAATAATTTCAGAAATCGAGTTTGACATAATGTTCTCGACATAAACTTGTTCTTCTCTGGTGTGTTGATGATTTATGAGCCCGCGAGATTCAACCGCATCCGCTTTCTTTGGGCTACCTGTCAAAGATATTGTAACCCGGTAAATATGAAAATATGACAAACTAATGTTCTAATATTAGTCAACGGCAATAGAATCAGTATGGAAGTATGAAACAAAAGACCGTGAGATGGATTCAGTTTAGTCTCAGTTTGTACAACCACTAACCGTGCACTTTCGTGCGCTAGGTTTGGTTACCCATTTTGATGAACAGTAGGAGAAAGACGGGAAAGTTGAAAGTAGAGCAGGAGAGAAAATGGAGAGTCTCAGTGGGCTAAGACTGCAAAGCAATTGAGAAGATGCACGAACACCGTTGTTTACGACACTCAGTGTCTCTAATCACCGGTTACGATCATCCTGAGGTCCCAGTCAGGGAGCCTAACAGCACGTATGTGACCGAGGTTCCCAATCGCGTTAGGCTCCATGGCTGGCCATTTGATAATAATCAGGATTTTTGTGTGACACCTGACCTCTGTTGCTCCGACAATCTGTGAGATTAGCAAACACAAGAAGACATTCGTTTTATTGGAGAACAAGTGGAACTTTCCAGGAAGCAAACGTCATCCAACGATGACTGTTGTGAAGTATCCACTTGATAAATAATTGGAGGCATTGGTTGACACCGATGAATGTTATCGGTAGGGAAGCTGCTGCATCAATTCATGTTCCATGCTTGACGAATTTTCTCCTAGTTTATATCTCTAGTCGGGAGCCCTTGATTTGTCATTTGACCTCTTTACTTCAATCAAATGGATGCACAGAAAACGGAACAGCAAAGCACATGTTTTGTACCAAACGTAGCGTAAATTGATCATGGACTAAAAATCTTCGCATAGTGAACGCAAATTGAATATTTCTGCAATGTTTCATTAGCGATTCTATTTTATTGTGAATTATCAACCAAAATGGAAGAAACAACCCCACAGATAAAGCGTAAGCATATCAACTACACAGCCTCTACCAACTGATCCGACCATTTGGAACACTGACCACACGTTATATACTGCCAATCCGCTTTGAGAACTTGGTGCGACTAACCTCAGCCCATCCTAGCACTAACGTCAGTCCCTAATTTGTTAGCTTGACGCTCATTGTCAATTGTTCCCACCGCACATAGCGCTTCTCAATTTCGCAGTGTGCGTTTAATTCACTCTGAGACTGTTCAGTATGAAATGAATAATCGCGATTGTAATGAGCTCGATTGAATCAGACAAACACGGTCTTGTTTGCACTACAGGTCGTGATACGTAAGTGTTGATTCTTTGTTTTTTATTTAGCAAAGAATTTTATTCTCTCTAGCCGTTTAACTTTTCGTTCTGATAAACTACGGAAAAAGGAAGCAAAGAAAATGAACGTGCACAAGTGATCAGGTTATAGACTGAAATTGGTCAGTACACGTCATGTTCACTGTGGAAAAAATATGTGCACCTTCTGTTTGCTTGTTTTTTCACAATCAGCATACAATCCTCGCAGTCCGGAGTGTGAAAAAGGAAAGTATCGACAAAAGCTCAGTGATTATGCGGACACTTGTCGATTGCCCAAGTGGTTGCTTCGATCTATGCCGTTGAAATACAAGTCGGAGAAGGAACGATCAATCGATCTCACCGCCCGGTTAGAACAATTTCTCAGTTTGCAAGAATTTGTCGATACTGTGCCCCATTGGTTAGCACCTGTTGATGACAGGACAAGCAAACCCCCGGCTCGTGGACTCCGACTGTTACTGGACAATCCTTTCGGCCTATAAATTGTTTGCCGGTTACCTGAACCGCGTTTAGAATTCAGTGTGAACTGAATCGCACCTGTGCGTGTCAGATTTGAGGTGGTCAAAACACGTTATGCAAACGGCGAAAACCCCATTAGACTGTGAGCGAGCAGCACATACGTTGCGTGCTAAAACCCACAACTTTCCCCTAAAAGCCGCAAATACAATTGCAAAATCATTCCTTGTGCACAAACTTTTCCCATTCCTATTGATTGCAGTTGGCCGTTAGGATATGAAATAATCTATTCCAACTTTAGGCGGGGATGTATGAGTACATGAGAAAACTGAGAACTCATACGAGATAAACATAAATTCAACCAGTGGAAACTATTTTTTCAAACTGAGGCTCTGATTGCCTTTGTAATACGATAATAACTGGCTCGACCATGATGCCCATTTTGTATAACGATCATGATTACTGGGTTATTTGAAATTCCACATATGGGAAGGAAAGATGGAATCTCGTTTGTAACGTAGCGGTTGTCAACGAAATGAGTTCCCGGCTATTAATTGCCGTTTGCATGTTAGGTACGGTAATTGATAAGGCGTTTGGCCGCTCGTTGAACCAAATCATTGCCATCATTCTGTGTATCGCATCACATTCTGAGAGCCTAAATGTCAAACATGCAAAAACTATCACAAGACCAAAGAATAATCACAAACATATTTGTCTCCGATGGATGATCATTGTCGATATCTGCCTTATTTGTTGGTGCTAAGGACGAGGCGACCATTCCACAACAGAGGCCACTTGGTACTTCCGAAACCATATATTAAATCACCTGTCTGTTGGGGTAAAACGTAAGACACCTTTGACAGTGCTATATATACGCGTTCGATTCCATGAGAATTCACTGAGATCAGGGTGTGTAAACTACTGTTCTTTTGTGGGTTTCATCCACTCTTTGGGATTAAAAACAAAAATGGAATCAATTGACAAAGCCTTGCGCTCGGACGTCCATTGTGGGATACGGTCATAAGAGTTTAGAACAACCCGAATGCTCACCACATGACGTTCAGTAGGGATATTTGAACCATAAGAGTTCCTATCAGATCGAATCAGTTGTCCAGTGCCTAGTGTCAATCAATATACATTCTTGGAAAGAATTCACCTCAGACCTATTCAAACGGCAGTCTAATACTGTTTGAATCATAGGATCAAAGAGTGCACAAACGTTTTGGTTTCGTCATAAACAGCTAAGATCAAATAATAAGCATGATGGGAAGAGATTCCGAAACACAAGACTAGTAGCACCTTTGGGTTAATAAAAAGTGATATAATGTCTATCGGAGAAACAGATTCTGAAACAATAGACTCGTGGAGGAAATCACCCATCCTGGTTATCATTCAAGAACAACGATACATTTGGTCACAGAGGGAATATCATATTTCTTCTTGCCTCATTGTCTTTTGATTGAACAAAATTCAGATGAAATCGGCGCGGTTGATCTGGTTTCTTCCCTTACCAAGTTCTTTGAGGACTCTGCTGGAAGTCGATTGCTTACTTATCAAAAGAACAGTAGAACAAACAAAATAGGCAAAATGGCATGCAATAGACAAACAAAAAAGGCATTGTCCCCAAAGTCAACTGTTTTTGTTTTCTCTATTTTGTGTTTCCATATTTCGCGTTCAACCCATGGTTATTTTTGCGCCTTAGCTGTAAAAATTGATGTTATATATATATATTTCTTGTCAATATAATTTTTATAAATAAAGCTATTAAATAAACTGATAAGTAATTGTAACCTATAAAATATTCGGGAAAATCAGTATTTGAATCGCAATCGTGTACCACAGATACCTGACTCGAATGAGTACTTGTTTCCTCGCACGTGAATTAAAACGTTTTACGGTGGTGTGGAAAGTACCGCACACTGAGTCATTCCTACTCCCTCGATTCGCGACCAAATCACTTCAAGAGGACTTGTTCTGTATTGGCCCAACTACCGTTTCTATCACTGAAAACAAAGCACGAAGAGCCCGAAAATCTTACTGAACATAGCAGTAAAGCGTGATTCGCCCATTGCCATCAAATTCAAAAAAGTTATCAAGTTGATACGACTGTGTAATTTATATAGAAAGTGGGCCTCCGGAGGAAAGGAAAAACTAATTGATTGAACGCCAGAAATGGCCAACCTCGTATTGCAGTCATGGAAGGATAATAGGACTATTACATAATACTGGATCCCACCAAAGTCCGAAAACGGTAACCGATACTAACATGCCACCTTCCTCGACTAGCGCAGTTTTTATCACTCTACGTTCACCAAGCAGCACCGACGAAACCAAATCTACAATAAACCATTGTTAGCCGACCCCAAGTTGGTCGACAGAAACAAAACCATATACCCAGATAGATTTATTTGCCGTAGATATCTTTCATGTTTTTATACCAATGCACGAGGTTAGCAAATTCCCTGAGATGGAACCTCGTTGGAAAACTAATCGATTTGACATTGTTGCCATTACTGAAACTTGGCTGACCACCGACATTCTCGACTTGGAATTGCTTCTATCTGGAAGGTCGCTGCTCAGACGTGATCGTCCTACTCGAATCGATGGAGTGTTGCTTTATTATCGAAACAATCTACAGCATGAACAGTTTGACAATTTCCGACGCAGCCCCCGATTCGTTATGGTGTTCAGTAAGACTCCCCAAAAATGATAGGTATCTAATCGGTGTTGTGTACCGACCTCCCGCATCTTCAGACTCAGCCAACGAGATTTTGTTGCAAACCATGAGGAATGACTAAAGTTCACCCATGCCCTCATAATGGGTGACTTTAACTGCTCCAATCTCATAAGAACGAGGACTTCCCGCCAGCCATTCGAGAGATAATTATCTCAGTTGATTGAATTGCACCCACTGTACAACCACGTAACAGAACCCACCAGATTTGGAGCAGGTCACGAACCATCAACACTGGATTTAGTGCTGACTAACGAGGAGCTGTTGGTGGCAGCTGTCAATGCCACGTCCTCATTAGGACGTAGTGACCATGCCGTATTGATGTTTGATTATATAGGCTACGCATCTACCCAAGAAAACCGAAAGAGCAGTACTCGTGCCATCATAGACTAAAAAAAGCTGCAAAACCTATAATAATTAAGCAATGGGTCCTCCCAAAAGATGATCACGATCCTGTGGTGGCATGGAAGAGCTTCACTGATTATCTTACCGAAATTGTAACGGCTGCAACAAGTATAAAAACTTATGCTAAATCTAAAAATCGTCATTCATTCATTCGCAGCCGAACAAAGAAATGGATAGTGCAAAGGAACATTTCCTGGCGGAAGTACAGAAGATGTCCATCTATCGAAACTTGGAATAATTATTCCTTCCTACGAAATCAGTGTACCAAGTTGGCACCAGAGGACAAATGGATGTAACAAGAAACCCTGGCTCAAAAATTCATTTCTGATCCAAAATTGCTTTATAAAATACTCAATTCTACGAGGAAGGTGAAATGCAGAAAACCAGCATTGAGATTGTCTGGACATGTTTCAACCACTACTCTAGAAGCAGCAGAGTTACTCAAAAAACAGTTCGCTCAGGTGTTTACTGCAACGATACACGAAGCATTACAGATTCCAAGCAAACTAACCTGTATACCGTATCCGTCACTGGATAACATGGTTTTTGACAGTGAGAAAGTAAGAGCAAAAGTACCAACTTTGCGTAAGAATTCATCCCCAGGCGCAGACAACATGCATCCCCGGACTCTGATGTCGCTAGCCAATAACGTTTCTGAACCTCTGGCTGTTCCTTACCAAAGGATGTTCAACGAGGCAGTAATTCCGCAGTCATGGAAGGAAGAGGTGATTTCTCCCAGTTACAAAGGGGGATCTCGTAGTGATCCAGCCAACTACCGCCCTGTTACACTTCTTCCGATATTGTCGAAAGTCATGGAGGCTATTGTGGCAGATCTGTTGATGGAATATCTGGAGAAGCATGACCTTTTGTCTCCAATCCAGCACCGGATTTCGGCACAAGCGTTTGTGCACCACAAACCTACTCCTTGCACGGGATAAGTGGACAAAATCCGTCGATGCAGGCCAGCCATTGGACATAGTTTATTTGGACTTCTCCAAGGCATTTGATCGAGTAAACCACCAAATTCTACTGCGAAAACTCTACAACTACGGAGTAAGAGGTTTGGTTCTAGACTGGATCAAGGAGTTTCTCCGACAAAGGACCGTGTCAGTTCGTATTGGTGATTCATTATCAGAGCCTATCACCGCTACCCGGGGGGTGCGGTGTATGGAATTCTCTCCCATCTGATGTAGTGTGCTCCAATAGTTGAACTATTTAAATTGCAACGTGAGAAAGCAGTGGAACACTTAAAATTTCAACATCCGTGAGTGATCACGCACTTTATTATCATTGTTATTTTCTCTTTGTGAAGTTATTCAAAAGATTCTGTAAAAATCCCACGGGGAATGATAAGCTTTAGCTTTATTAAATCGCCCATAATAAAACTTTGAACTTTATTGAATCGATTTAGAGGTCAGCTTTAGTTTTCGCGACCATTAAGCAAACTTTCGTGCGCCGGTTTTTCTTGCTGTCTCATGTCTGCCCATTTAGAGGAAACAATAAAGCGAAGCTTAGAATGCTCCAATCAGTGTCAGAGTGATAACAGTGAAGTAATGATGATTACGATTGCACGGAAAGCGAGTAGAAGCACGACCACTGCTGTTTATGACACTCGATCATATTATTCAGTCTCTCTGAAGTCTGATTGCCATGGAACCCAGAACCCCATCCAGAGCGCGGAACCTCGGTAAAAATCGTGCGCAGTTGTAACCTACTTGGTGACATGTGCCCCAACAAACGAAGTCTACGGAGATCGACACGTGATGTAGTGCACGGCCTCGATCACATAAATCTCTGCGCCTAACCTCGGTATTGTTTGTCCGGGAATAAGGAAAGTTACGACAAGACAAGGAGACACATTTGGGTCTTCCTGAATGGACCGTTCGATTCCAACTATACGTGATTGTCAACGACCCCGGGGAAAACCCTTGAGTTTTGTCACTTTGTTTAATCCTGCTGAAGCAGCCTTAGTGTAAAGAAGGTCGTGGATAGGACGAACCAAAAACGAAGACATTAACAGGAATGGACTGCATCACTAGAATGGCTTCAGCTGAGAATGGCTAATCGTGCAATGCCCTGGGAAATGGCCATGATGGAAGATACAGAATTCCATTTGCTCTGCGACGATTTAGAGGCCGCATAGAGAAAGGTAGATAACTTCTGTTTAGTTTCCAGGATAGGTTCCCAGGGCAGTTCAATGTTCCTAGGCAAAACAAGAGCGGCGCCGTCTAAGTCTGTAAGTATCTCGTAGCCGGAACTTGTAATACAAATAAAGAAAAATATTTTTAATTTTTTGTTTATTGATCATGATGTACAATAAAATTTCACGGAGTGAGCTGTTGTTTGAGGAAATACAGATAATAGGAAGACGGGCAGCGGTAGCGCGGTTTGAAATCAGGACCTCCAGGTGGTTATTTTTACGACCTTACCAGTTGATCATCGCCACCAAGTAGCTGTACTGTTGGCGATTAGGAGGCTCAACAACTTGTAAGCATACCTGAAGTTTTCTTTTTGCCGTATTCACCTCGAATGATTCTATGGTTGTTTCATATTATCTTCACAACGCATCAAAGAGATCAACGATGTTTGTTCCGCATCGCATTGCTATTATCCAGTCTGTTTGTTTTCAGTTGGTTTAACCGTTAACCATGCACTGTATGCCAGTTTTGACTGCCTATGTGGATGAAGCAGCAGAAAGATTGGAAAGTTCAGAGTAGAGTCGAAGAATCCCAGTAGTTCAACTTTGCAGAGATCGAGATGCACCAGTGCCACTGTCTACGACACCGCCATATCACTCGGTGTCTAAAACCACTGATTACAATGATCCATCCAGGGGGCCTAACACGACCTAGATGACCGAGGCTCCTGGTAAGGGTTTGCATACCCCATAACAAGTCCTAGTTTGAGCACCTTTGCTCCTATACACGAAGTCACAAGTCCGATAAACCGATGTCACATGAGCCCCAACTTAACCACGTCACCGAAAACCGGCTGCGCAGGAGAATGGATACGACTCAGGGGAGCCATTGGTGTGTGGTGTCTTTGGGCGACAACTCGTCGTGTGAATTTTGGGGTGGTGTACGATTTGGTGGAAATTCAGTATTTCAGCCAAAATCCACTAATTCGGATTGCTCTGTTGATTCATGACTCTACTGTGGTCTAACTGCAACATACCATTCCACCCGCCCCACACGAGTCAACTCGTTTGTTGGCCTAACGCCCTGCTCGTCTATCACTTGATCGCCCTTGAGCTAAATCTGTCACCCCTTTTCATGACCCTTTGACCTTGGTCGCCTGATTATCCATCACCGCGTGAATGTTGACAACCGTATCCTTTTGCGCCGTCCCACCCGTGCTTGATCTCTACTTGTCCCTCATTGTTTGCTTGAAGGCCATTTTATTGCTTTCCCATTGTTCGTTGGTTTTCTCTTTTCGATTGCCGCGAGACGGACATCCTCGCACTTTAGACTGTCCTATCAGGTTGGTTGTGTGCCCCGACCAAGTTGCTCCTAGAATGAGGTATATTGTGTACCGGCTTACAATTAGACGAATGATTACCTTATCAGTACAGTCTTGTATTCTTTTAATTCGGATTCGGTATTTGCCAGTCACTCTATCACTGGACGTCAATTCGGTACAATGGGGAATTCACGAACGGAACCTTCGGCTAGCCTAAGTCTGAACTACAAGGTAGCGGTGCATTGTGCGACAACCGTAATGCATTGGGGGTCGATATCCAATTGATCGAATTATGCATACTTTGGACGTGGTCAAACGTCTGAGGTGCAGAACGAAACACGCAATCAATGTAATAATCATTTTGGACATAGATCATTGTAAACAAAATGAGAACTAATAGTAATTTAGGATGGGTCTTAGCTCACTTAAATGTGTGAATCGATAATGCGATACCTTCGGAGGTTGGCAGTCGGCCTTGTGGCCGTAACCCTACTTCAATAGCAATATGAATCCTGAAACTAGCCTCTGTAAATAATTGTCAGAATCGGATAAGTGACCACCTTAAAATGTCACCAAAGACATTCATCACACTAAATTAAGAGTTTAAGATGATCATTTAACGCGGAAATTGTTACAAAAGCATTATATTTGACTGAAATTCAATTACATCGCACCACGTGGAGAACAGTGGAAGAAGAGAGCACACGGTAACCAAGATCAATCGTGCCTTAAGGGTCGCGGACATACAACCACAGGGACCAGGTGGATATTTGGTCAACACGTTATGTCCGTCGCAATTAATCGAACATGTTCACAATTTCTAAACGTATGCATCCACAGCGTGCGCATGACTACGTGTCCTGATGCTACCCCGATACCGGCTAACTCTGCCCTGATTCAAGTTGCATATCTCCTCTAAGATAAAAAGATATACGGAACGATTCACAGCCAATAAATACGCGAAAGATGGTGAGGAACCCCCCTACCTGCTCGTGTTATTACATGACATAACAATCGGTCATCCTCGTGACAATTAATTTCCCCGACGGAATCCTTTGCGATTTTAGGGGAATCGCGATTGGAAGACTGAGCATTCCAAAATGGTGTGGTATTTCTAAAAGCGAGCAACATAGACGCGATTTCTTGAATTTATTTTACAGCCACTCAGTGCTGCTACCTGCCCTAACACCCGATTACATAGGCAGCTGTAGCTAAAACAAAAATGCTCATATCCCTCTGGGGTAACAATTCCACTGTAAATGGGGTTTACATCTCTTAGTTTGAATACCAGGACATTACTGCACAATGTTACGACAGAACCGTAGCCCATGTTTCGGTAACAGACCTGCCGATCCAGCTTTAGTGATTGGTTTCCATTACAATAACATTTCTGTTAGCGCTAATGTTTCAAAACTCATTGGAAATACGACAAAGGGCGACTGCATACACACTCATGGAAACCGATGATTTGGGATACATTGGTTTAAACTGTAAGGAACAACAACTGGGAGTAACCAGTAGCGGGAACGAAAAATATTATAGAGTTCAGGATGAGAATTAAAGGAAATAATTACTGGTGACGTAAAAGTGGAAGTGGGGTGGGTTGGGGGGAAGGGGTAGTTGAGTGAGTGAATGGATGAGTGAGTGTATGTCACGACAAGATAAAGGGCGAACTGAAAACTCCTGGGTTACACAATAAGTGCTGGCGATTAGCTGGGTAGATCTGAGCACTACGGCTCATGTGATCGGGATGACCCGCTTGAGGAATGCCTTGACGTCATTCATTTCCTGGAGAGAGGAAAATAATTGGGAGGAACATTAGCATAACAAGTAACGATCGGAAGAGCGGACGTGAAACGTAGCAAAAATACAGATAGGATACAATTACCTGATCACATGATGAATGACCCATATTATTGTAGGTACAGAAATCGCAATTGGTCAGATGAAATCCCTTGAGAACTTCGTGGGTTGCTTTGCCCATCTCATGTGCCACAATGCAGTCGCTTGATCCATGACCTTGAAACACAGCCGTATCCTTGGGGATTTGAATGAGCTGAATAGAATGGACTTAATCAATCACACTGTAAAGCTTCACTTACCGATTGATCGGACATGAGCTTGGAGTGAAGTGGGAGCCATGAGCTAAGTGCGACTACGCCCCCGTATGTACGATTTGCCGTTACAGCGTGATACAGGGCTACGGAGCCACCTTGAGAAAAACCGCCAATCACTATTCGCTTTGATGGAATGCCATTGCTTATTTCAGCTGCAACAAACTTATCCACTAAAAATAGGGGCAAATTTTCCCGATGTCTTTATTACTATCATCAAATATAGTTACATTCAGCAGAAGCTTCTATTATCCCTTTCTCATCCTGTTTAGAGTCGATGTGCAAGTTGTATATGTCATACCTGGAACATAAGTTAATCAGAGAGAGGTGAACGACAGACGAACCATGCAGGCATTCGCATACCGCCATTCAAAGTGACAGATAACTGTGGTCTGTAAGTTGCCGAGAATTAAGAGGCAGTGAGTATGGAAGATCTCAAAACAATCACTTACGCATGCGGGCAAATGAGTTTGCAATAGTCCGGGATGAGGTCCATAAGTATACTAGCCCATCCATGTCTAAAAAATTAGCAGTATCCTGCATGATACTTACCCAGAGTCGCCCAGACCATGTAGAAAAATGAACTGCAAAAAAAGGAAATCATTTGTATAGTATTAGTTGGTCTCGAGACCAGTTGTTACGTAACAACTTTATAAATAAAAATCATATAAAGCACATACACCAAATAAAACCGTATGTGTAATCACTGAGTATGTGACATCAAAACAGATAATGAATGCATATGCCAAAATTAAAGGGAATTATACCGAAAAACAAGAGCAAGTTTACTGCGTGTGACGCACAAAATGGGGTCAAGCACAGGCAACACGTCTCTCACTCAGAGAGATATAGTTCATTATAAATAGTAGACCAGACTAAATCTCCCTGGAAGAACACGACCAGTATCGCGGTTCTTGCAGCGCATCAGGCATGCGTATTCGGTAATCTTTTGTCAGTTTATTCATATACCTGTACCCAGAAAGTGTATTTTCGTCACAATAATCTTGCTTGCAACATCGGGTGATTTGGGGATAGACAGATCTTTCAGGGCCGGTTCATCAAATTAGTACAATGAGTAGATGTTTTGTAGGTGGGTTGATGCAACCAACCGTAACAAACGTGATTTGAGCGTCTTTATAGAATATTTCGTAACAAGTAGTGTTCAAACGATTCGACCCAATTTCGCTAGAAGCGCACGACCGGTTTCGCGGTTCTTGCCATTCGTCAGACATGTGTCCCGTAATCTTTTGTCAGCTCATTCAAATACTTGCATCCAAGTAGTGTAATTTCGCCACAAAACTCGTACCTGGTCGTAGTTGTTGTGGTAATCTTTGGTGATTGAGCTATCGCCAATGTCTGAGGGACTACGAACAGTTGTGCTTGAGCTGTAGCCCGCCCGAATCAGTGCGTCAAACCTTGTGCTTATCGCGTCGGGTCTAACTTAGCTGTCTCGCGAAAATCGCAAGGCTTAACCAACCCACTGAATCGACGTCCGTCAGCGAGCTTGACAAGATGCAAGACAGACCGGCCTCACTTCACCGTACCACGTCTTATTTGAAGTCGCGGCTCTAAAATGGAAGAAACCACGTGGAGGCCAAAAGAAGAAACATAAACAAATGCACAGGGCGATTAGGTAGAGTAGGTGTCTCCCGTCTTCCAGATTGGGGTCAGACGGATTGGGAATGGTTTGTCGGAGACACTGGCAGCGAACCGACAGCAGTGGCATTCTTGCTATCACTTATTTTCAGGCCAGAATGCTTGAAAAGGTATGTATGTACATTTGAAATGTACATTCTGTGTTGATCAGAGGTGGTGGTGGCGCAGTGGTTTGGTCGCTGTCA
>UZAN01043406.1:5537-16248 GCA_900618425.1 Echinostoma caproni
CACACGGTTTTGGACGAACTATGCGAGGTTGCCAATCCTCGATGGCATTTAAACCTTAACGGAACACAAGCTGCAAAGGCCTTCGGAATTTCCACCGATTCAAAGTCTCCGGTGCGTTTATCCCTGGCAGATCAACTTGCCCTAGCATACCCTTCGAACGAACAACGCGAGGCTTATTACGTCTGGGCCGAACGCAAGCTGTCCGCTTTGGCCTTGGATCAAGCTGGGTCCTGTCCTGCTGTTGTACGCTCTGTCCACGTCAGCTGGGAGGATCGTCTGGTCACCGGACGATTCACAGATTTGCTTAATCCCTTGATTCAAAACGTTCCTATTGTGTATAATACCGTGGTAACGGCGGTCGATTGGCATGTATTTACAGATTCGGGTGCCGGCGTACGTATTACCACACGTCCGTCGTTCGAAACCGATATCAAGCCGATGGGCGAAGTAATCTACGAAGCCAAATATTGTATTGTCACCGTTCCCGTGGGTGTACTGAAAGGTGCGTACTTTCGAATTCAAAGGGTTTTATTGACTAAGTTCTGATGATCAAACACACGCTCCTGTTAATTAGAGGAAGTAGTACAGTTTACTGCATTTGAAGATGGACAAAGACAAAATAATTACCATCTCTAACTGTGTGAACGGCGTGCATGGCTTATCACTTTAACCTAACGTTGGTAATAAAAGTGTTTGGTGAGTGATGTTTGCTATCATTCTAGTCCCATGATTCTGTATTATCTGACTACATATTCATGATCACATAAAGTGCAGTATGCACGTGTGCGGAGCAGAGATATGACCCAGAATGCCTTGTGCAAAACTCTTTTTAGCTTTTCTATAAAAATATTCTTACTGAATATTCCCATCATGAAGTTGTGAAACGACAGTTCCCACAAATATTGTTTTCGATGACTTTTTCCTCAGACCAATAGGGGAATTCGTCTTGTATAGAGCAATTAAATCGTGAACTGAAAAGCTAGGAAGCACTGGACAGCTGTTTCAACCTGGTTGGGTCTCAGCAGCAGTTGGAATCCGTCGACCCAACTGTGGGTCGAACCCTGGACCTCACACACAGAACGCAAGCAATACTATCCACTCAGTCACCAGGCCGGTTATGAGACCGTTTTTCATTTTCCTTATACACGATGAAGCACAACCCATCTTTGTGAACTTGTTATGAGCATCGCGCCTCGCTCGTCTCAGCACTAGCCTCCGGGGTTATAACTCGGTTTTCCAGACTGAATCGTTCGATAAGTCAAAAAGTGTTTGTTTTACACTTCCTGAGGCAAGCAGTCATCAAGGTAAATTCTCCTTGCGCGATATTCAAGGGTTTGAATTAGGTTTTTCTTAAGCTTCAGAGCCTCAAGACTGGTGAGAGGAGAATGACGCTCGGACCATGTTGGTTTACGGCAAACAGCATTTTACCATGCTTCCGTTGTGAGTTTTATATCTAGCACGTGTAAAGCATTTCCCAATTTCAATTCGAACGTTAAACTTTTTTCATTACACTCCTTTTTAGTGAGATGAATAGCAGACGGGGTAAACCCCATAGCCACGAGGAGCTGCTGTTCAGTGATGGAAACCAGTAACCTGAGCCCCGGAACTTGGGTTGGTGAACCACACAAGGCCCCGATAGGTTAGGCGTGGTATTGAACCAGTCGACAAACTGATGGTGGTATGATCACCCACCATCAATGGTATTCACCCTCATATATTAATGTGTTCGATTATTGATCACGGTAATCTCTTCCGCATACTAATAATAGAATAGTAAGCTTCTTATATCGTGCAAATCATTATTTCCCACTTGACAATAAATGCATTAGCTAACAGAGATCCAATAAATGATCCCATAGCATCTCCATCAGTTTGGCGGTTGATCCCCTCGTCATAGCTGAACTTGATGTCACACGGGTGCTACTATTGCTCTTCCAAATTAGCCACTCGGACATCAAGGTTTATCATATTTTCTCTGAGATATTATCTTAAGTATATAACAGTTTCTAAAAGTGGTGCGTTTGTAGACTGCATCGATTTTCGTCTCCTTGATTAGTTTCAGTTTTCATAATCATTAACCATGCATCTTCGGGAGCCGGTTTTGGTTGCTGTCTTTAGTTGCCCATTTGAATAAAGCAGTAGGAGAAACACAGCAAAGTCGAAAGTAAAGTCAAACAGAAAATGGAGAAGTTCAGTGGACAGATCGCAAAGAAATTGAGAAGATGCACGAACGCCACTGTTTACGACACTCAGTGTCTCTAACAATTGAATGGAATGATCCCAAGGTCCCCATTCTGGGAGCCTAACGCGACCTGTATGACCGAGTCTTCTGGTTAGGGTTTTCGCATCCTCGTACCGGGTCTTATTTTGACCACCCTCTCCTTATCCACCCACTAACTGACTTAGCAAACATCGCGCGCCGTGGCAATCTACTTTGTGACATTCGTAACTCATGCCCCAACCAACCTAATCTATGGAGATCAACCACTGGCTTCGGTCGGTGACTGCGGTCACACAAAGCTCTGTGTCTAACCTCAGTATTGCTTGTCCGCTGGCCCCGCTAGATTCGTGATGCGCTGCGTAGACGGCAGTGCTCAAACGCTGACAGTCTATCTTTATCTTATTTTCTTGATGGCCAAGTTTCTGCGCTGTATAGCAAAACTGCCTTAATTAGGTTAATAAATTCCACCGATCTTTGGGACTTCAGTGTTCAGTACCTCTCCGGATTTGATCCAATAAATTCACAGACCGGCGAATAACCTGCTAGTAGAGAATGAATTCATGCATAACATTCACTCCCTTTAATGGGATATCTGGCTTTTGTACTTGCGGTAAACTGTTGAGTCCAATGTTAGAGGTACTCGTTAGTCGTGGTTGATCAAATGTTGCCTCGGGAACAAAATTATGATCCCTAAGAATTTTCAGAGATTCTGTTTGTTGTTCTGTCACCTTCGTCTAACCCTCTTCCCTTTTAACCGTTCTTCATTTTGAGCGGCGACTGAAAGTCCGGTTATCAAAGACGCGCTTTATTCATTACAGTGTTCTTGCAATAAATCTCATTACGATGTTACTAGGGTTGCGGTTTGCTTAATTGCCTATACTTGCAAATCACAGCAGGAAGAAACGGTATTTAATAGACCGCATGATGAAAAATCATCGGTTTTGGTTGTGGAATCTTTAAGTAGTCTCATTTCGAGCTTGGTCTCGACCCGTTTAAGCACCTCTGGTTTACTAGCCGGACCGTTATACTGAAATGTCAGGCTTCGTAGTCCCATGGCTGAATCCACGGCAGCCTTAAATACAGTGGGAAAATATTAGCACGTGTTTGTAAAACACTAGTTACCACTGTGCAAAAAAGTCACAATGAGATTTTGTAGCAAAAGGGATGAGCTGTAATCTTACGACTTAAGGAAATTAGTGTTAGCGGTGCACTGTCTCTATATTTCGGTCGCACCCTAGTCGAACATGTGAATAATATTTTTGTATTAACTAAGTTGTCCAATATTTTCACACTTTTTGATTGACTGATGCTTTGACAACCACTCTATGGCAATTCACCATTCCGCTGTTCTCACTGTCAAAAGTTGTTTTTGGCATACATTGTGATTTAGCAGTAGGCATGCTCTTGTCGTTCAAACGCGTACTCTGTTGTTTTGGCTTGCAGTTGCACTGTTAGTAAAAATGAAAGTAAAAGAACCACACCCCAGAAGATTAATTCCTACAAGTCTGTCTACCTGTCTAGAGCTGTTTTCAGTTTTAAAAGTACAACGAGATGCTGTTAAACTACGTAATCTTCATGAGTGATATTGTGTTGACCTTCATTCACATTCGTGAATTTTCGTGGATTTTAGTTGACCCCCCTCCCACTTTGGAAGAAGCAAGCAGTCGATACCTAGAAATAATTTCGATTCCAAACGAATGCGAAAAAGTAACGGGCTATTTGTCAAACTGTCGTTGTGCAGTAAGCTAAGAGATCTGTTGTTTGCACAAACCATGACCTACGATTTCCAAGTGGATAAAACAATACAAAGAAGTCGGTACATGTCACCGTCACTCTGGTCGTGATCTCCTTTCTTTGACCGGTGGGGTGCTACCACGGGAATTCTTTCGATATCTGCGGATAAGTCGCTCTTTAACCTCGTCCTTTAAACAGTGATTTTTTCCAGTTTGAAATGTAAACTAAAGTTAGTGTTGAACAAGTGGAACCTGAACCCAAGACAGCCGGTGAAGATTCTTCTGAGGGCCGACTGATATCAAGTGGCACGCCTTGAGTAGACGATACCCTCGATGTCATTCGGTCGATATACCATGGTAATGTCATGTGGCGCAATGAATCGATGGAAGAATGACTGTTTGAGGATGGAAGAAACATAGGTAAAAAATAGAACGTCGCTAGATGGCAAGGGTTCTATCACCGACCTGATTGGTTTTCATCGACGGATCCGTGACTGTTTCGAAGTATCCCGCGATACTGAGCGGACGATTGAAGCTGCCTCTTCGGCGGAAATCAACCATTATCTCGTCGGGTGACCGCGCACCTGCATAGCAGTGTCACTTTGACGAGAATAAATTTCGTAAGTTTACATTTTAGGTTTTGTCAACAGCATGCCACACAAGGTATGTCTTGGCAAAAGTGCTTTTACTTGACACCAATACAATTTCCTTTCGATAATTCTTTTCCATGCGGATCTGGTTTGTAAAAGGTATCCGGATAATTTTTGTTTGGCTTTTGTGATTGGGAGTATATTGTTCCAAACGATTAGATGCATTGGGCCCGAAGGAGTGGAGGCTTTCATTTCATAATTCTGGAAAACCTACTAATCGTGCTTGATTGTTCCCCATAGTAAGCTAACAGTGACTTAATTTGAATTTCGTCTCAATGCTTTTTTGCGCGCAACGAAGTATCGCGTAACCTCTTGGTGTAAGTTTATGCCAAGTTAACGTTCCACGTTGCCGTTAAGGAACACTAAAACCCCTGGTTCTTTCCAGGTTTGGATTCGCGGTCGGCTATTGTTTTCAGACCGCCTTTACCTCGAGACAAACAGGAAGCTATTGAACGTCTGGCTTGTCCCGTTAAAGGTGCCGCAACGCATGAAAAGGTTATACTACGCTTTCGTACCCCAGAAGACCTGTTCTGGGATACAAAAGCAGCCCACCTCAATTGTCCTGATCCTCGTTTGCACATCCTCAACCTGCACCGGTATGGTAAGCAATTTTGACGAACATTTGTAGACCATGTTAAGCCATCATCCATTCATTTTGTCGCTCATGAAATCTATCGATCGTAAGATGCCTCAGAGTAACTTGTAGCTTATTATTGCGCATCTTTCCTGCAATCGATCGAGTTATAGTTACTCACTTGTGAACGCTGATTATTCATGTTGTGAGTTTTGCATATATTTCTCTTACCCGTTAGTGTTTCTGTCGTAAGCGTAAACAGTGGATATCTTGGGCCTCCACTGTCTTGTTTTTGGTCTGTTAGATGATCAGTCCAATTTCAGATGTACAAATCACAGTACCGGTTGTGAGGTAGTATCCGTAACCTATCGGATGCTTCCTTAACCGAGGTATGCTAAAGGGTTTTCCTATCAAATTGATCATGACAACACATCCCACGACGACTGACCACAGCCTATGTCGCACACTGATTGATATTTATCACACTGTTGTTTTGACCGTAGTGAATACGAATTAATGGTAAAAAATCGGATCACTCTAGTTTCCCGCAATCCCATAGAGGTATAGTGTTTAATAACTTGTTTCCATCTTGGTTGTCTCACTCACTGGGCTGTTTTATTCTTCTTCGTCTATTATTATTTTTTCAATTTCAGGCAAACCTGGTGTTCTGTGTGCTCACTTATGGGGTGGTAGTGGATTGTCCCCAAGTGGCATGTCTGATCAAGAAGTGGTCGATGTCATACTCGATCTGTTAGATCAAATGTACCCAGAAGCCAAAGGTTCTAAAGTCAAAACTGGTAAACGAGGTATTCCTGACCCAGTCCAGTTCGTGGTCACACGCTGGTCCGAAGACCCGTACGCACTGGGTGCTTACACCACTGGTGAACCAAGTAGTTCCGACGCCGATCGCCTAATTTATGCGGCTACATTGACAGATCGGGATGCAGTCCAACTGACCAAAGAGGCCGAAATGCGCCACACGGCTGAGGGCAAGCCTTCGGAAGCGATGTATAAACTACCCGATAATCCCGTTCCACGACTATTGTTTGCTGGTGAAGGGACGCTGACCGCTTCTGAAGCTAAAGTAAGTTTGCATAATAGGGATAAAATCATTTCAGAATGCATTCTAACAATAAATCGTCCCACGGTGGGTTTGTTATGGAGCTTTCTAGTTTGGTTCGGTCAGATTCTTGGAGAAGCTAAGTATCTCTCGCCAGTCTCCTAGAGCAGGGGGGGGCGGGAGGTTGCTGGTAAAACACACTGGTTAATCATGGCACGATGTTTTTTGGTCAACTTTTTCGCCATGGTGTTACCACTACTGCTCTGCTACGAGCATGATTCTCCCTACGCCTGATAAATAACCGCAGAAAAGCCACCGAATACGGATGCTCACAATACAGTATCAGCGACGGTTGCAAACCGGCCTTCGAAGCGGAACTATCAGATCGCCTCTCAGCTCAATCATCAGCCGGAGGACTCAGTAAACACTAGACGACAATCAAGGAGGAGATGCAAACGTCGATCAAAACAACGGAACGTTCTGAAGCAAGATCAAATAAGAAAACGATGGATCCTCCCGTCCTCGGTTGCTCGCAAAGCCATTCCTTCGGGCTCCAAATACGACAAAGCCTGCCAATCCCTTAAGCGCCAGCTCATCAAGAGTCCGAAGAATGACCGCGAGAAGTGGTGGGTAGGAAAGTGTAGCGAGATGGAGAAGGCTGCGTATATGGGTAATAGTCGCAATCTTTTCCGATTAATTAGGAGTACAGAACCAAGGAAAGCAGGTGTAAGGGAGGTAATTAAGGAGTCCGACGGCACACTGATTCATATTCAAGAATGCCGTTTAGATCGATGAGCAGAACGTTTTAGGGCTTAGTTCAGCTGGCCCTCTTCAGCACAAGACCTCCCTGCACTCGGTTCAGCTGTGCAAATACTGTCAGTTGACATCAGTTCTTCATCTGAAATGGAGGTTGCCCGAGAAATAAGCTCTCTCAAACAGCGTAAGGCCTCCGGCCCCGACGGGCTGTTCTCATCGGTTTTTAAAGATGGATGTCTAGCCTAGGTTTTGGAGTTAACAAAACTGGGCTCAGTGTGGGAAAACGGATAGGTTCCAACTGAATGGTGTGAATTGGCGATCATACAAATTTACAAGAAGGGCGACAGGTCCTCTTGTGAAAAGCACGGGAATTAGTTTAATCAACATTGCCTTTAAACTTCTCGCTGGCATCATACTCCGTCGATTGTCTGCCGCCCGTGAACAGTTTACGCGTGAGAACCAGGCTGGTTTCAGACCTGGTCGAGGTTGTATCGAGCACATCTTCACTCTTTGCCAAATTCTAGAACAGACACTTTTCGTAGACCCACCGTTTCCATCTTCCTCGACCTGAAAGCGGCTTTCGACTCAGTCGACCGCTTTAAACTCTGGCGCTTCTTCTCCCTGAAGGGTGTGCCCGAGAAGTTTATTTCAATGTTACAATCGTTTTATGCTAAAAGCCTAAGCCGAGTCCGAGCTAACGGCACTTTTTCATCCGAGTTCACTACAGAAGGTGGTGTTCGACAGGGTTATCCTCTCTCTCCGTTTCTATTTAATTTTATCATAGATTTAATTCTTGAAACAGCCCTATCTTCGTGCGATTCTATCGGCATCGATTTACTCCCGGGTGGCAGACTTTCTGATCTGGAGTATGCAGACAACATTGTGCTACTAAGTGAAGATCCAAGTCAGCTGCAAGCTTTTCTGGTTAGTTTGAGTGCTAGTGTAGCCATGTTCGATATGCGTTTTGCATCTTCAAAGTGTAAAATGCTTCTCCAAGACTGGGTTGGCTCAGCCTCCAACCTCACCCTGACCGAGGAAGCTGTAGAGAAAGTGGACAAGTTTTGCTATCTGGGCAGCTATATCTCACCTGGCGGACGCATCACAGATAAAATGTCGGCGCGTATACAAAGGCTTGGTTGTCATTTGCCAACTTGAAACATCTGTGGCGCCGTTGCGACATCCGGCTGTGTTTGAAGGGTCGAGTATATGCTGCAACAGTTCGGCCAGTTCTGCTTTACGGTGCAGAGACTTGGCCATTACGAGAACAGGATAAAAATAGGTTGTCAGTGTTCGAATACCGCTGTTTACGTAGCATTGCACGAGTGTGGTGGGGAAACTGGACGAGCAATGCTGAGGTTAAGCGTAGAGTTTTAGGTTAATGCGGTCGTCCACTGGAGCAAGTGGTCGATCTCCACAGATTCCGTTAGTTGGGACATGTTTTTCGCATGTCACCAGATAGGTTGCCACGGCGAGCGATGTTTGCTGAGGCAGGTAGCGGTTAGAAGAAGGTCAAGGGTGGTCAAACTAAGACCTGGCATGAGGGTATGAAAACCCTAACCGGGAGACTGGGTCACATAGGTCCCGTTAAACTCCCTGGCTGGGTACCCCGAGATCGTGGTCACCGATGGTTAAAGACACTGAGCGATATGGCTGGGTGTCGCAAACAGTGGCGCTCATGCATCTACTCATTACTCTTTTAACTTCTGTCTATGAAAATGCGCTATCTTCTGCTTGAATCTGCCGTCAATATTCTAATCTTCCTTTTTATTTTTATCCAAAATGGGGCGCCAAAAGATAGCAACCAAAACCGGCGCACGAAAGTGCATGGCTAATGGTTGTAAGCACTGAATTGAACGGAACTGAACCACTACTGCGGTTTTGAAACTGGACTCACAGTTGATGAAGATAACATCTGCCGGCGTGCGTAGTGATCGAATTTCTTTCCGCATTGATCCACCGCTGTTAGAAATGATTGCCAATAAGACTGATTACAGATCCACAGTCGGACACGTAATGATCCAAATGAACTCCGTAAATTTATTGTCCACACCCTTTCACTCAACACAAAAGTATTGTAGTTCGGAGTTTGTATACGGAAATCCAATTACTAAAGTGTTACCCAGTTTTGTCGATCAGCACAGCTCTGGCTCTGCATTCGTTAGAAAGTAGAATTTCATCATCAGCGTTTATGCATTAGGTCAATTCGTCGTCAACTACCAGGAGTAAGTAACGGAGTATCCATAACCCCACAACGTAAACTCATGAAAAGCCTTAAGAAAGATCGCGAAAACTGGTGGGCCAAAATAGCTAGTGAAGTGGAAGTAGCCTCTGCACCATGGACTAGTCAAAGACTCTCACCTGATACGCAGCACCGGAGATCATCGCATTCCGGTCAGTGAAACCATTCGCGATAAAAGTGGTCAAAATATCCACAATAAAGAACAACGACTTGATCGTTGGCCAGAGTATTTTTGTGAGCAGTTCAATTGGCCTGGTTCTAATGCGGTTATTCCTGCCATAGCAGCGTAAACTCCATTGGCCGTTGCATGTGAGCCTCCAGCAGAATCAGAAGTGTGAAGCTGTCTTCAATCGTTAAAGAAAGGGAGAGCAATGGGACATGATGGGCTTCTCCCAATTCTTTTCAATGTGGGTGGTCATTCTTCCATCGACTCCATTACTAGGTTACTTCGCAGCACCTGTTCGGAGAAGCGTATCTTTTTATCCTAGGGGTGAATCACTGATTGGTCCGATCTTCATAAGGGATCACGCAACGACTGCGCAAAACACCGCGGGATTAGTTTAGCTCCGATAATCATGAAAGTATTAATTTCCGTGATACTTCGCCGCCTGACACCCCTATGGAAGATGATTATTCGCGAACAGCAAGCAGGAATCGGACCATAAGGCGGTTGCATCAGCCAAATCTCGGTCGCGTATACTGCACCACTGTACGATCAGTCCTGCTTTACGGTTGTGAAACCTTGAATTTGTGGTTAAAAGACGCCCGTCGTTTAGCAGTGTTCGACAATCGATGCTTACGTAGTCTGACCCAAGTGGGATGGAGTGAGCGGGTTAGTAACTTAGAATTAAGTCGTCGGATGTTTGGGAATGCATCGAACAAGAACTCACTATCTCATCGAATCCAGCTCACTGGGCTCCGTTGGTTAGGGCACGTTTTGCGTATGTCCGACTGTCGTTTACTGCAGCGCGCCTTGTTTTCAGTGGCTGTTACAGGCTGGAGAAAACCACATGGAGGCCAGCAGATGACGTGGAGACAAGGCATGAAGAAATGCACAGAGCGGTTAGGTAGAGTAGGTGTCTCTCGTCTTCCGGATTGGGGTCCAAAACACTCCGAAAGCGCATGGTTGGAGACACTGAAAGTCATGAATGCGAACCGACAGCAGTTGCGATCATGCTGTCACTTCTTATCAGACGAGAATGCTTGAAATTGTATGTATGCACAGTTGGGCTGTGTACTCTGTGTGTTGAGCATAGAGGTTCGGTTTCTTCTCCCGTCCCTAAAAATAGACCCAATCCGTGTCCTTACACATTCTCACCTTGTAGGCAATATGAGTTTGGCAGCGATCAATGAAGTTCGCTTCACTGTATTACCCTGTACAATGATGATGTTCCTTGACCCTTCGATTCAGTTGACTGTGAACCCTTAATGGGTTCACTGTTCGGCAAAAGAATTCCTCACAAATATGTAAACCTGTT
>UZAN01043407.1:5324-23427 GCA_900618425.1 Echinostoma caproni
TTTACAACTGCGCACATATCTATCCTGCCCTTCTTGTCGCACACCATTTATTTGGATGTGTCGAATCCCCGTTTTTTTTTTCGAGTTGTGCTTGTATTTTTTTATTGTCTTATCAACCGCTGCGTAATCGATTCAGATTTGTTTGTTCTCCTCGCACGAATTTACACTCATCTTGTTCCAAAGATATTGGTGCCTTGTTTCTTTAAGTTTTCTCTCCTCTCAGCGTAAACCTTGTGATGTGCGAAATAGGGGCAGCTGCCTGTGAGGTTTTGTGTAATCACCTGGAAAGCTTATTTGGTCATTCTCTTTTGTTGTCCATGGGAACTTGCACAACACAAGGCGTGTGTATTGTTTCCTTGTGTGGATCTCACTCCCTCAGAGTTCGCAGAATCACCACATATGAATAATGTTTGTATGCTGTGAACCTTGCCTGCTAAATGGCCCGCAGCTTTTTCTTCATATTGGGACTCATCAGTAGCGCATGGTGTTGTTTCTCTCTGTAGGGACTAGGGTCGCAAACCTATAGATCTACCGTCAACATCTTAAACACATGGGTACGTGGATTAAACCGATTCTTACGTTTGGATTTTCTTGAAAAACAAGCAAACAAGAGAATGCCTAATTCATCAAGCCAACGGCTCAAATTGTTGGCTCAGAAATAAAGATTTCAACTCTCAACTCGCAGGTTTGGGGTCCGGGTTCTGTCGGAGATACAAAACAATGCACTGTTCTTATTTGTCCCAAAAAGGTTGTTAGTTCAAATGTTTGTGCGATTCTTACGTCAAATATTCTCAAAAGCCGATACTTAAATGATAACAATAATCAGGTTCCCCTTGTTTTCATACTTTGCCCAAGTATCAGCGTTTTTTATCATCTGGATTTTGCTGCGGATATACTCCCTAAAACAGTCACACCAGTTTCCCAACCGGCCGACAGCTCTATTGTGCGCTGGCATTTTTTTAAGGTTATTATGATTTAAATTAGCTTCCCAATCAGGTCATTCACTTGACATTTTCCCTTCTCGTCCCCTTCACAAAATGTGCACCATATGTTTTTGTTTACTCTCAGTCTCCGTCAGGTGGACGTGGCATTTATGCGACGTTTGCAACACAAAGTGAACATCGTTCCCATCATCGCCAAAGCCGATGCACTGACTGCGTCTGAATTGCGTGCGTTCAAGGAGCGCATCATGTCCGATTTTGACCGGTATAAGATCGACATTTATCGTCTTCCCGAGTGCGACAGCGACGAGGAAGAAGAGATCAAACGCTTAGACAAGGAAATCAAAGTCAGTTTTTTCATTCAGGATATCTGTCACAATCAGTTGATGTTGGTTTTTTAACAATGTGAAAATTGTGTAACCAGTGGAACACTTCAGAGAATCGAATTTGTAACGGAAGAAATCGACTGCGCTATGTTCCAACTGATCTGTACGATAGGAATCTTTTTGATCAAGCATGTAATCTATTGCCTTTTTAGATATATTGTAGCTCCCAAGGTTTTCAATTTCGTTCAATTTTTATCGGGCTCTCGGTGCTTACGGACTCCAGCTCCTAGATTGCAGCCATTGCAGCCATTGAAAGAATAGTTAATGAATCACCGTATTCCCCTCGATCGAGAACTTTGAGGCCTCATGTGACGTTTGTCGAGGCACGTAAGAGGTAACCTAGGGTCAAGAGTGGTCGCAATAATATTTGCCACGAGAGCCAGAAAATCTTTACCTGAGGATATAATCATATTGGTTACGTTAGGTTTCCTGGTTGGGGCCAGCCTAATCAACGGTCACAGATTGAATTTCATCAACAGTAGTGCTCGTACATCTACCCAGTTTCTGTACACGTTCAGCTTGCCTGTATTATATATATGTACCTTTGTCTCGGTACTGCCTTCAGATTTTTCCCTCGGATTCACTTTACTGTTCCACCAAGAAGGGGACCGAAAGATGTCCAATAAAACCCTCGCCCAACGGTATAATGTTAATGTCTGTGTAAATTAGAAGCTAAACTAGTCATTCACTTATTATCTAGTTACGTAATCTCTGTCGACCAATTCTTGGTCATTCCCTAGCATACACAAACGCACACGCATCACCATATTTTTATGACCACTGTCCTATTTGGTCATTTTGGCTTATATCTGTCATTTTATCTCATGTTCCGTTAACTGCGAAATGAATTGGAGATAATGACTCACAGGAGGAAACCAAACTTTCCACCTCTGCGCGTTAAAATTTCAGCAAAAGCGATGATCAGAATCACTGCGGCAATTTTCCCGATTACTTTTATTACTTCTCCCCTCCCCATATTGTCCATTTGGTCCTTCAGAGCGTGTTACCGTTCGCGGTGATCGGAAGTAATTGCGTGGTTGACTTCGAAGGTCGTCGTGCTCGTGGCCGACAGTATCCGTGGGGTGTGGTCGAAGTGGAAAACACAAAACATTGCGATTTCACCAAATTACGGGTGTTCCTTTTGAAGTTAGTTCAAGCTTTCGTGAAATATCTATGCGTTTTGGGAATCACCACAGTTTGTTTATCTCGTTCAGTCAATTGCCGTCTGTTGGAAATTATTGTACATTCACGTGATCTCGTTGGTCCTATTAAATAGCCGACGGGGCTGATTATTCATCACAAAATCCGGTCATAGCTACCAACGCCCGGTATTTCTACGCAGAAAAAGAAAACGGTAGTATTTTCATTAACATTCACAATCAATTGTATCGATTGAATTGAACGTCATCTTGAGAGCAACCGTTATCAAAATTAAAGTTGAAACTGTTTCATCGGTGCTAACATTATTTTAGTGCTGGAGTTCTGAATTTTATTTTATTTTTAATTGACCATCACTGTCATTGCGGGTACATGACTCTTCTTCGAAACCGGTCTGTGCCTCTTCTGGTTGCTATCGTATGCCCCTCATGGGTTTCGATAAAGATGAACGCATGCAAGAGGCATTTTCATAACTGGAAGTCAGGCCACTAGGGCTGACGCATAACAGCCTGTATAACAGGAGTAAAACAACCTGAAGCTTGCAATTTCTCCTGTTGTTTTTGAAGTTATGCGACGGTGGTCTTGTATAAACTGATGGTCAGTTGTTTTCTCCCTACTGCTTCTCCTTCTGTTCTCTTTTTCTCTGTTTGTTTTAGTTTATCAGTACCTCGTACAAGCACATAAATTTTTTTATTACACACGAGGGAAGCCCCATAGTCACGAGGACCTGCTGTTCTGTGGTGCAAACCGGTAACCTAATCCCCGGGACTTGGAGTGGCGAACCACATAAGGCCCTGATAGGTTAGGTGTAGCATTGGTCCGGGCGACAGCAAAGCTACCTGCCACTAAAGTTGGGTGGTGGTGGTGGGGCTCGAACCTCGGACCATAGGATTCAAAGCACGCCTGTAATAGCGATTAAACCACTGCGCCGCCACCACGAACACAAGGCGTTCTTCAACCAGAAGTGATCATTTCATGACGATGTTTTAATTCATGATTGTTCCACTTGTGATCACATGCGATGTGTTTCGATCGCGGAAGAAATTCATCATCTTCCGATACTACGTTCAAATTTTGCTCACTGTAGAAAGCCACAAAACTAAACTGTTCATCGAGAAACGGTTTTTCACTGTGATATAATATCAACGTGGTTTTTTTACTCCTTATACCGTGTTGTATTGATGAGCACCGTTACTAAATTAACATCATAACATATATGAAGCAAGCAAATCCACCACACCCAGTTCTTATCAAAGTTCTTAGCAAAACAAACACCTGAATACACAGGTCGTAGGTACAATGAATATTTTCTCAACCGAGTAAATGAAACAATCTGATGAGGTAGGGAACAGTGTACAATTATCGTACAATTGCTAGTTCCCATTAAAAGTGAAATCTTTTGACCCAACTGAAGATTGAAATCAAAAACTCACTGGTGAAAGTCAGGTTCATGGTGTTTCTGACCGAATGAGATGAGATATCCACAACAAGCTTGCATGGATGGGTTATACTGCGTATAGCATAATCAGGATGAGACAATCCAATCAGTTGCCCGTTGATCAAATAGGCAGCAAGCTTGTATTGCACCTCCAAGGCCCCAAGTTTGATTCTCCCATAAGCTACTGGATTCTTACCAGATGGAATACAACATGCGATCGAATAGGTGAATCACAACATAGTGCCATTTGTTTCTCTAATGCTCATTTAGCGTTTTGGCAACTTTGGTATGTTCTCCTTTGCAACTGTCATCTATTTGAAGATTGCCAACCCAAATGGAACTTTTAACGTACACCACCAGTCAATCGATGTAACTTGATGGCATCTACTCAATTTCCCTGTAACCTTAGTCTACCTGAATTCTCGATTTTCACATTGACACTGCTCTTATCGCTTTGAGAAAACATTCAGGTGTGCTCTAAATCAATCATTGGGTTCGATGAATCAGTATCTTTTCAAACTTGATCGTTGGGCGCATTCGCTAACATGTATCTGAAATTAATGAAAGCGATGCGATGGCAACAATTATTGAGCGCAAAAGAAGTTGAGTGCACGTCTGAGGAAATTCTGGACGTTATCCTCAATGTTCCAGTTTGACAAGAAGTCCTGACCTGGCCTATCTTGCCACTTGAACACGACTACTAGAGCTATTTCCTAGGACGAAAACGCGTCCACTCATCACTCCCTATCTTGCCCGATTTTCTTGTTTTATCATGGTTTCCGATCTTGATCTAATCGAACATTTGGTAAATCAGAAACGACAGTACCAATCTGTCGGGATGACTGTCTCAATGGTGGAATGGGATATGATACCATCAGATGGTTAACCCGTCAAGTAAATGCTCTTATATCATTGCAGTTGGGGGTGGGTGGTGTTGTTCAACCTTGAATGCAACACGGTAACTACTCGAAACGTATGCAAGCGAACGAAATTTCCCTTCAGCCATCGGCGTCAGGAGTGAATGAGCTCTAGGTGTAGCAATCTATTTGAATGCTTTTAATGAAACATGAACTTAAATTGCACTGTCGGCAAGTCGCCCCCCTCCACGGGGTATCCTTGTAAAACACTGTAGCCGTTCTCCCAACAGTACACCTAATCCGAATTCACTGGGTTTCATCGTCATCCCGGTTTCACTTGACTATTGATTTTGCTACGGATTCCTTTTATACCTGAGTACTTGTTATGCCATCACAAACATCAGAAATGTCTGTGCAATACGTTTTTATTTTATCACTTTTGTAGCAATAAGTAGGCAGCGGTTTGATTTGAGCCTCCTGACGCGTCTATGTCCAATGTCTATCTTTTCCATGCTTGTTACTGGTCTGCTGCAAGAAACTGCGCATGATATTCACCGAGTTGACTCAGAGTTGACTCATTTTGTCCTCTTACACCTAACTGTAAGAGTTAGACGCGCCACTTACATCGCCAATAAGTGATAGTTCTGACGGGGACCCACTTACTTTCGCTTCCGCCTGGGATTGATTACTTGGTGTAACGGTGTTTCTAATGGATTTCTAATGCTTCTGGAATGATAAGTTACTATACGCAGGGATTCAATGACAAACTTGATTTATAATTAGTACATGAATGACTAAAAAATTCCCCTGGAAGCACAGGACCGGTTTTGCGGTCCTTGCCGCTCGTCAGGCATGCGTATCCGGTAGTATCTTGTCTTTTAATTCTTATACATGTACCCAGGAAGTGTATTTTCCAGGGAAATTTTATCCAATCATTCATGTATTACTTACTAATTCCAGACACTGTTTAATTCAAGGAGGTATGTCAGCAGCAGTGAAGCAAACCAATTTGGGGGAAGACTGGTTCACAGTTTTCACCTATGCAACGCCTCGGTCATTTGTGCGCACCGCGACGGGACATTGGGAATTCGATCACTTCAGGCAATCCTCTAACTTATCGAATGATGAATAGGATAACAATGCTGGTGCTCCGATTCACTTTCGGCACTCTCTCTCTCAGCGCTCCTGGGCGATTGTAAAGGAGACCAATACAAAATACCAAATGAATGACACGATGTAGGCAAATTGAATCCTATTGTGTTGTGAGTGCATGTGGACGTTTGCGTGCGAGCTCGTTGTGCTACCCGATCGGCTGCCCAATCGGATTGCGTAGATTACCTTCAGTAGATATCCGCATCCATAATTCTGTCACGGGTTGTTCTATCTTCCTGCTATCAAACTTAAAGTTTCGTCTGGAATGACAACCAGTTTGCATTTGTGCGATAAGCTTGCTTGTGCCGTTCCTATCATGTAGCTAATCAGCCCACGATATATTTTTCTGGTTGGAACGCGAAATTCACTGCATGAAATTAATCTAATAGACACTGATGGAACTACAAGTTTCTACTTAATATACGGGAAAATAGAAGTTTAAAAGGAAACTCCGCAGAGCGAAACTCTAAAAATGTTCTGAGAGTAACACCAAATCAGAAACAGTTTTGGATGCGATGGATTACTGCCATGGGCAGGGAAGCGTGAGGAAAAGCATAAAGAGCATTTTATTTTCATAATGACTTTCACGGAGAATTGGAGAAAGAAACGGGACGTGTAGTAGTCATGATAGACACCGGTTTGAACATCTAATGATATATCAGAGCTTTGTCTATGTGCACTCCTTTTTCAACGTTTTTGTGTCGAGTTTTCCTTTTTATGATTCGCTCTTCACTGTTTGCTTGAGATCTGTTGCATCTGTCTGTTTCCTTTCCTTTTAGAACACACATGCAAGATTTGAAAGACATGACTCTGGATGTGCACTACGAGAACTATCGCGCCAAGTATATTACCGAACGTATGTCAAAACGACAGACTGATCGACGCGAAGGAGGAGGATCGTAAGTTTTCTTTACCATTCCGGTGTTCCTGATGTCGCCGTTTTTCCTTGTGTGGATCAGTTTAATTTTTACAACTTACATGTGAGACACTTGATGCAAACTAGCCCGTAGTATTGCTTTCATTTTTTCTCAGGTAAGTGTAACTTAATGATCTATTCTAGGTTAGATTGGCGAAATAGATCACGATTTTGGTTGCAAGGTTAATGCGTACCAACGGTGAGCTAAACACAACTGGGTTTTGTTACATGGACGATCAAGCGTCTCAAATGGTCAATCCCGTGGAAGCCGTGCGCACTGCCTTCACCTGGTCGAGGTGTCGTCCTGCTAAAGTGAGTGGACAAAGGGTCAACATCCCGAACTAAAGCCGATTGGATGAGCCACTGACAGTTCACCCAAGGAATTTGACTGATTGCAAATGAAGTCGAGACCTACGCATCACGTCCATACGCTCCTGGTTGCAATTTGGAGGTGCAGTGATGTTACAAGACGGAATATCGACAACCCGGTTATGATGCCTAATAATCAGAAATAAATTACAGTGGATTGCTTCTCCTACTTATGTAGTTGCGTGACAAAATGTGGTAGCATCGAAAAGGGTTCGCTGCCAGCATTTTCAAGGGCACATGCAACATACGCAAGACTGAAACACTTCCACTGCTGATGCGATGTTTCCTGGAAAGGTTGCGTGTTCTGCGTCGCCATGCAATCACTTCTGCTTTAAGATTGTAAGACTCTAAATTTGCACTCAGAAGGTACTGATCCTGTCGAATTCTTCAATGGTTGATTTTTATGTAATTTAGCGCAGTTCGGATGGATCGAACGTTTAAGAAAGGTTGTGGTCAGCTGACGAGTATTTGGTGATGATCTGAGGTGGAGAATTCGTTATCGCATCCAATTCAGATTGGCAGGCTCCTCTAGTTATTACACTTATTGCGTATGTCTAACAGTCGTTTACCACAGCGCACTTAATCTGTTGCTGCTATTCCAGGTTGGAGGAAATCACGTTGTGGTCAACGGATAGCGTGGAAATGGAACATCAAAAAAATGTCCAGAGCCATTAAGCAGGATAAATGTCTCTTGTCTTCCCGATTGGGGTGCATATGACTGTAACTGCTTTATTGGAGTCACTGAAGGATGCGACAACAATCGACAGCTGTGGCGTTTTTGTTATTACTTCTTATCAGGCTAAAATCATGAAGAGGCGTGCATGCCCAGTTAGGTTGCTCACTTCCCCCTCCCCTCAAAAATAGATCCCATCTCTGCCCACCTTGCACATTCTCACTTTTTATACGTTGTTAACTTGGGTTTGGCGATCTTTTTCCAATAGTAAACTGATTTTAAAATATGCCCGTACTTGTAATTAGGACAGTTTCAGGCGACCACTTGTTTTCTATGATTCATAAGCATGCCGTTACATCTTATATGGAAGGATAAAACTTAGGGTTTGGAGGTTAACATTTAATTCTGAGGAACAAATCACTGTGTTGCACATCACCTCGTCAGTTCTGTGCTTCCGGGATAATCAGTTGAATTGCGTTGGTCCGTTGATCCAGTTCTAGAGGATCGGTTTTTATTATTTGAATATGTGTGTGTATGGGCAGGGGAGAATAGGTGAGTTCGTGAACCCAGGACAGATGGAGAGCTTGGATTGGACGCTTCTGGAAACAGTTGAACTCAAGTGTTTAATACAAATGGCTTCAATCATGGCTAACGTAAACATTCTAACATATTTAGGCCGGTTCGGGGGGAACCTCGTAAACGATGCGGAATTCTTCACTTAACACGATGACCAGTGTCCACCAATTGGTCGAAAATCCTACTTGACATAGATTCTGAACCACCCTGACTTAGCCAGCGCGGATGGTGTTCTTTCATACGGATAGCTAACTGTAGTGTCCGACGACCGATGTAGAGTGCGTCACAACCGCATCTGAACGAGTAAACAATCATTGAAGCGGTCAGAATCGATAGTTTACGTTTTAATGCAACGGAACTGATTTTGATAACCGACAAAGAGCACTGCACAGCTGCTTCGTCCTGTTTGGGACTCTTCATCAGTGCGGACTTTTTTGTGTCTCTGTCAAGCCTCGAACAGCGAACCTTTGGGTTGGGACTTCAAACGCTTACCACTGAGCTACACGGTCGATGGTTATCACCGTGTGCGAATGGCTCAATCAGTTTTTAGAGTATCAAGCTAGGATTAGCCCATTCGATTGTTCAGAGGCACGCAATAAAGTGCATTCAACTAGTGGGAAATTAACGATCTCCCAAGGAGTGTAACCCACACCCAAGACGATCAAGAGTACCCGGTGCCTCTGAACAATCGAATGGGGCAATCCAAGCTTGATACTCAAAAATCGATAGTTTGTCTCTATTCCGTATCAGTTATCAGCCTCGAGCTTTTGAAAGGGCTGCGTAGGTGCACGGCATTGAATGTGGCTTTTACCGCTCCATTCAGTGGCAACTTCGCCCTCCAAGAGAAGTCTAACGACCAGGTACTCCTTTTCCACCCTATCAATGTGTACCTCTGGCACTTGTTCCATCATATTTAGCTGAATGAAACAGTCTGGGTAGCCATTGCTTCTGAGCAGGTTTGGGATAGACATCAATTCAGCTTCCAACATTTCTTGTTTACAGATTCTCCGGAAGTACAGAACTGACAAGGTGATGGGTCACACACGTACACATAGTATTTTATCCCTCAGATTTGAATGTTATCCTCTCGTGTAAAGTATAATAGCATGATTATGAATTATTGAAAACAACTGTTCGTCTTAAACTGTTCTAAATAAACTGATTGCTTTTTCAAGGTTTTCATTAGTGAACTGATTTTGCATTTGGATGCTCCGATTCGTAATGTGGGTCACTCAAAATACTCCAAACTATTCAACGTTCTTTTTGAAGCTATTCAACTGTTTCCAGAACCCAGTTTTGTTTGACTTAACTTATTTTCTCTTCCAATCGTGTCGGGTTTCGCTACGTTATCAACTGATTCTATTTTTTTTCAATTTCCTAATGTTCATTTTGACCGTTCATATTTATTGCTAACACATGAAGTTTTGCCTTGCTGCACCCCTACCCTCTACGCGCGACAGGCGAATGGATCGCGAAAACGGTCCCGGATTCGAAGCGATTGTGGATCACGATAGTTTGTTGAAACAAAAAGAGGAAGAGGTAAGCTCTCCTGCCAAAATCCATTGTCGGTAGAATGCCGTACAGTTGACCTTCGGTGCACGACTCACTTGTGTGTGATTTCCTTGCCCATAGTTGTCGGTTGCCTTTCATTGACTCCTGTATAGCCGTGTGCATGGTGGATGTTCGTGTGACACAGTAGCAATGGAAATCTGATGGTACTGCATACTATACGGTAGCAGTAATGGTAATACTCGCACTAGTCGTAGTCATTTATTGAACGCGCTTGTTAGGTGTCATTGTATACAAAATAGTTCCGTTTATACCCGTGCCCTGCACCAATGACATACCGCGGTTTGGACGAGTAAAACGAGGTTGACTGTGACGCGGAAGTCAAACTCTGATGTTGCATGTCATTTGCACGTCCCAGTGGAGTTCGTCTGACTGTTCCCGTCTATTTACTTAACGATCTGTCCCCGTTCATCCGGATCCATTTTTTGTCTTTTTCCTCTGTTTATTCTTGTTATTCCATCTGACGATACAACAAGTGCGCTGTCCACGAACCTAACAGTAAGTACTGAAATATTTTATTTTTCAGCTAACTTGATTAACAGTCTCACAGTCCTTTCATTTCTCTTAGCAAATTCTCATGCCACGGCCAGTCATTACCATTGAGTGACTCATACATGCGTCTTGCTGTCTCCAGTCTCTCGTATGGGTTTCTGACCACTCCAAAACTAACCCTAACGAACTGCGTTTTCCCGCGCTTTGCCTCAGCCCCAATTCTGTTAAACATAGCAATATAGTGCCAATTCGGTGCACATGATCAGACTCTCTGTTTTCATCTAGTGCCTCGTAACTTGTGATGTATCTATCTGTTCTACGTGCCACAATTCATTTATGAATTCCATCAATTTCCCGTGAGTATTCATCGGAATTCATTTTCACACACGATTACCATGTCATGCGCTCAAACCTGAATTTTTCTGGTTAGTCTTTTTATCAATCCCTTATCTAGCTAGTATCCTAAAAATCAAATGTATAGCCGAGAATTCAGTCTGTTTAAGTCGATTGATATTCACCTCGTTCCCTCAAAACAATGTCATGGTCATCTTAACATGCAAAGACACTATAGTAGTTTTATCATAAAAGGGCATGGTCGGGTGATGTGAAACGGTCTGAATGATTTGGTTTCTTCATGGAATGGTATACATCATCCAGGGTCATTATACCATTGAGCCTTGGAAGCACGCACAGTACTGATCAGTGGTACATATCCACCGAATCCATCAATGTTTGAGTCCGGAAACAAGGGACTTGTTATTCTGACGTACTCATCACTGGGGTAATCTGGATTGGCTCTTGTCAGCTTTCTACACGTCAACCCCCGAATGGTATAGCTCTCATCGGTTTCATCGGTGTTCATCAGACGATCACTGACTGTCTAGTGCACCCCATCTCACCAGGTTCCTAATACGATTGAGCTGGAAATTTACATCTGAATGTGAATTTGCCTATGTAGAACGGATTGTAGGGACGGTTAGTTATTACGTCGTATGAACGGCCCCTCGTGCCTGGAGTTTCACAGATTCCGTGGATGTGTACTGCTAATGACTCCTAACAGCAATGAAGCAGATGTACAGCAAGTGCTTTGGAGGCCATACAGTGGTGAGTAGTGATACATTGAGTCTGCATAGTGAATCACTTGCATGGGGTAAGGCTACTTCAGGTAAAGTTTTTTTGTCACAAACTTCATCGAGTCTATCGATTGCACAGCGATGCTGAAAACGAGAAGAAAAACAGGGATTTCAACTAAGGAATCACACAAATTGCCCCAAAATAAACTAAACTCCACGTGGTGAATGTTTCAGTCATGCGCGCGATCGCGATGATCGTACCATTTCCCTTTTGTGGTCATCATAGTTCTGCGATGGATAAATCATCTGAATGATTTAGCTAACCGAAACTCGATGTACCAGGCTTTTCGATACTTCCTATATGTTTTTCACTTCCCTTAAATTTCTCGTTAACTAAGCGCCCAAGAAGTCGAATGACCGCTTGATGGGCTGTTAGTTTATACTTTTGAGGTGGGTTGAAGTTTTCAATTGATGACGTCCATTAACATCAGTTGTACAACATGCGTTTGGGATGATCTCTGACTCTATTGTCTCATAGACCAGACACTCGTCACCGACGTTGATAGTGTGTATCCTCTATGAGAGTTGTATCATACGTGACCACCGCTCATTGGCAATGATCTGTTTGCCACAACCGATTGCAGCTTATTGGCACTTGAGTTCTCCTCGAAAGACGCGTTCAATAACGAATGGATCTACCTATTTCTCAGTCCGACCGATGCTCAAGACTATCGTGTATTATCGTTTCTCGGTTTTCCTTTCCCCAGTTAATAACGAGCATCATCATGTTTACTGTATCTTCACTCATGTAAAACCAGGACACTCTTAAATGAGGTTCAAGGATGGCTGGTGTGGTGGACAGACCAGTTCATTCACCACTCTACTGAATGTGGCACTTTCAAGACCTATCCGAACAGCAATCAGTTTCTTGTAAACATCCTGCATCGGCTGCACCTTTTTCTGTCCCACGCCACTTACTTTCTTAGCTGTCGAAGTAAGTTCTCCGATCGTCTCCGAAAGTGCTCCGCGCGACGATACGTCATCATCTCACACCAGATCGCGCACTAGTTTGCCACGTACTGCGCTTGCACAGCTGGTTAACATGTTTTCGTGCATTTTCTGTCCATTCGGTGAGTATTATCTTGCATTTGCAACTTGTGGACGATGATCGGGGAAATTTTCGGGGCGGTCCAAAAACTCAATTCATATTACTTTTAAGCTATACATATATGGTCATTTCTCCATCCCCGGGTTTGATTTGTTTTCTCTGCGACGACACTCCATAGGCTGACTCATGTAAATCTCTTCGCGATGCCCACAAAAAGAAGTTATCACCTACTGTTTACGGTTATAGTTAAAAAAACGAAAACCCACTTTTCGATCGTTTAACCGGGAATCATTTACTCAGTTGCATTCACACTTTTCAACTCCTCTCCCTTTTTTGCTGTTATCAGTACGGTTTGGCTCGTTTTTTTAACTAATTGATTCTTTTCTTGATCACTTAAGTGCGCTTTCGCGTTTCTATCACGTGTATCTCAGTGACCAAATTAAATTGATCCTTTCATACCAATTCGCTCATACGTTCGTTTGGGTCTCACCCACATGAAACTAGTTCGGGTTTTTCTTTACTTGAGACAGATCGTCGGTTACCGTAAACATTAGTTCGGTCAAAGTTGTCTGCTCGTCTTCACCGTAGTGTGCTTTTATCTGCGCAGATACACCAAACAAGGGGGTTCAACGGTGTTCGCAGTTGCTTTTTATTGTAGAAAATGGGAACCGTCTCGGATGTTATTGAAGGAATATCTTGACGCTCCATTATTGGAATTGCATTCATGTTTATTTTCTCTTGGATATTCTGAACAGCCTAAGCATGTGAAACAAATGCGAACGCCACAATCCTCCTGGGTCGTAATTGATTGTGCTCGTTTACATGCGGTTCTTTCCATGGTTTTTGTTCTAACAGTTTGCGAGGCCTATAAAATGGCACTTTTGTTGAGTCCAATATGACAGATGGTTCACCGTTTGCCGTCTTCTCTCTNGCAAATGATGAATAAAATGCAAGAACAAATCAAAAGAACCATGCCCATCTCTACTCTTGCGAGCGCTACTACTAATACGGCCGCTGCATCAGGTCTATCTGCCGCGACCGGTGGCATCACCACAAACACCACTTCTGCGCAGTCTGCTCAACCGATTGTGACTGGTGCAAGCGGTGGTCTAAATCACGCGTAACATTTTATCCAACTAACGGACCCCCTGTCCGTCACTCTACCTGCACCACCACAACCACTGTTAAAACCACGTGAGGGACAACCGGATGCGCTATCCTGCTGTGCATAGCATCTGTTTCGAATACTGATTTCATTTCGTTCTATTTCCCGACTTCCCGCTAAGTTTTCCTTTTTTTGATACGTCACCCGTTTTCTCGCCTCGGTTCCGCGTGGGTCGATCTGTGACACTGATGGTTTTGTTGCTTTTCGAGATCTCCGACGACTCTGTTCCGTTTCTCCTTCCTTTCCACAATCAGCTACAAATCGTTTTTCGATTCACTCAAAACCTTTCTTTTTCGCGCTCACTTCTGCCTCTCAAGAATGGACACACTGGGTTTCTTTAGAACCGCGTGCTGACAATCTGGCCGAAAGTTTATTGTCTCCCACTTTGTTTTCATTATTTTCTTTTTGCAATTCTGACGCGTTATCCTTGCCGCAGAGTTTTTTCGCTTTGATTGGTTAGTCAACCTTTTTTAATCCAAAACTAGTTATGTATGTTTCTGTTCGCTCTCCCTTTGTCTGTCGCACGCACTCGAAGTGCCACAGATATCTCACACGTTGCCGGTTTACCAGTCCCGTGTACTTGTCGCATTTTCGTTTTCATTCATATGTGCTATCGCTGTCAAGGTTATGAATTGCTACTCTTCACCCCTCCCCCTCATCTGCCCTCACTGGTTTTCACAGTTTGTACAAACCGGTCGTATGCTCATATGTGGTGTGTGAGACACGCGGATTAGCTGACTACATTTTCATTTCGCCCTGCGTTATCCCATCGCCAACCCACCCCGGTCTAAAACTGTTCTTTTCCGCGTGAGCTTTGGCTAATTTGCGGTTCGACAATCCCTCCATTGTCTTCGTGGACTGTTGTTACTGTGTATTTCAGTCGCAGTGACCTGTTAGGCTTCTCTCTCTCTGTGTGTGTGTTCTGTTGTCTCTTATTCGTTCACTCGTATTGTTTTTTGTTTTTTATTTTTATTCTCATGCTCCTCTCCGTTCGTGTTTCTCTTTGTGCGCGCTCACATTTCGCGCGGACAATCGCTACCAGTGCTTGCGTTTTTCGCACTCGCGTTTTTTTGCAACTGCATTTCCTACTCGGCAATCCGATAAACTTGTATCGCTTATGACACTATTCAAACGGTTTTTTGGCTTGCTACTGGGTTGGATTGCCAGAAGATGCAGATAATCATCAGGTGCGCATCTGAAGATAGGTAGTCTGTAGACGACTGCGCGGCTACCAGCTGAGCTATATATTTTCTAATTTCGCACCTAAGCACGAATTACTTTTTTGTGCCACCCTGCGTGATACAAACTCGCTAATTAAATTATCAGGTATCTGCATCACACACCGGTACTCGTCATGTTCTGAGCTGATTTTTTTTAAAGTTCTGTGTTGAGCCAATACGCGACATTCGTTTAGTTGTAAGCATAACTTTCACGGGCACGTGTATCTGTGTTAACCCATGTTCGATAATCTCTGCCAATCATCTTGCCTGCCACCTCATTTTTTTCTACTTGGACATTGCATAGGTCGTTTTGCACAGGCTGCGATGAGATGGCTCAACAGCACGCCGATGATCTTGATTCTGGAGACTGGCCTTTTCATATTGTGCAATTGTCAGTTGACCAATGCGGTACACTAAACCTGTGTACAGTCCCGTTCACTTAGAAAAGAGGAATGCCAGGCTGCAGGGGATCTCGATCTAATTTGTTCAAGAATCTTCGTTGTTTCGCATCGCTTATGTTCGGTTTGCGTATTTGGGTTTTGTAACGCGCTGTTTGTATGCCAAGATTACTTTTCCACCGTAAGTCTTATTGTACCATATTGGATTAAATAAGCTTAATGCCAACGCAACAACAAGAATAACAGAACATGAGTTGCAAGCAGATGAAATCCAGTTACTAATTTGTATTTCAGTGCGCTCTCCTACACGAAAACAACTTAAACTAACAAATTGTGTTGGTTTAACGTAACCAGTGTTTCGTTTCCTGATTCTAGTCGGCACCGCGTTAAGAGATCCGTTCATCATCTGATGCAAGCGTTCCAACTCGCATTCCGGTTTGATTGGTTCAAACCTGCTTATGTATTTGTTGTTGCCCACAGAAGTAACCTCGCTTTATTGTGGTACAATTTCCTAACAGCTTATATCTCCACATGATTAACCCTGTTGGTCTACAATTGATGGGCTGCATGTGTTCATGCCACGGATACTGATTCCAGTCACCATTACATGATAAATCAGCGTGAAGCCGAATGCGCGCAGTTGAGCAAGCCATATCCCGTGTGATTAGCATATTCCGTTAACTGGATGCATTCACTAACAACAAAACGGCGATCATGTGAACGGACAAACTGCATTCCGTATGCGTCACGCACTGTTTGAAGTTTCGATTGAGCTCGTCTGTGTACCTATGTTCATATGCGCGAACGAAGAACAGTATTTAGGTCATCCGAACTCATAGTTTAACCACATTGACCTAACCTGCAACACGCTGAAGGATGTACCAGAGATTTTTATCTCAATATTACCATTCCTTTATGTTAGACCGCGCTTGCAGTTCTTTTCCGTCCGAGTTAATCACGGAGAACGATTTCTCTCTCTCTATTGAACATCATAACGTTTATTAGTTTGAAAAAGCCCTATCCTCTTGTGAGGATAGCGGCATCGGCGTAGCAGGCTGTCTGGTCTGCAGTATGCGACGGACGGCATTGTAGAGACAAGGAAATATCCGGGTAAGTCACAATCTTCTCTGAATGGGTCGAGTGTTATTGCAGCCATGCTCGACATGCGTTTTACCCTGTCGAAGTGCAAAATGTTGCTACAGAACTGGTTTGGCTCAGTCCCCAATATCTCTACGTGGAGAGGTGTTAGAGAAAGAAAATAAATTTTTCGATTTGGGCGGTCGCATTTCACCTAGTGGATGCAGCACAGATGAAGTTTCAGCCCAGGTACAGAACACTCTGGTGATATCTGTATTTTCTGCTTTTCCAAATATTTGAGGTGTAAAAATTTCAATATCCATCCACTACTGTATTTGTATAACGTTGATTCACGATTTTCCAAGTAGTTTTTTTTTATTTTTGAGGGTTTTCGCATTGGTTCCAGGAGATATCTTATCACTCGATACGCGAGGATACAACTCACATGATCAACCACACTAGACTGTCTGATCTAAAGTATACAGAAAACGTTGTACTGCCAAATCCATCGCGACGAGACTGTACCCTGGCGTTGTATGATGGCTTGCATGCCTCCATGACCATGCGAGCTATACAGGATGGCTCCTCACAGCCGCAGATCCAATCGTGTCTGGAATGTCAACGGGTAGAGGCTAGACAAAGCTCAGTCTCACAATGGCCAGCTGCTTGGGCACCTCCTGGCTTCCTTCTATCCACACCCGCCCCTGGCGAGCTCAATCCAGCAAATAAACACGGTGAGGAGCAGTTTACCGATCAAAATACCCCGCTAGGTGGACGTAGGAGCGGGTTATCTGGGGCTTTTTCTCGACGGTGGGAGGTCTTCACACTTCACTGAACATCTACCACCCGCCCAAGCTGGGCACCCACCATCCCATACGGTGCTGTCCCGTTCACGTTCCGTTTGTCTCATTGGGTGCATGAGGCCAAGCGCAGATCCTGCCAAGCGAACTGTCAACCAACGCACCAGCGAACAAAACACTGAACCGAAATGCAAAGGCCTTGTGTGATAGACCTCCAGAAACTCACACACAGGTGGTTCGCTCACGCACCCGCTTTGGATCTACGCCCCACTGCCTTGTGGGTCAGATTTTTGAGTCAAAGGCTCCGGTTAGGGTTCTCAAAGAAAAACCCCTTCATCGGTGTGGGAAACCGCGTCGTATGCCGTGCCCAAAACTCTTAGGTACCCATTTAGAAAACCATCTTTCTCATTTGTCCACTTCCTCTTCTCACTCCCATACCTCAGGAGATGCCTCCTGTTTACGCCATCCATCGGCTATCATTCAGTGTTCAACTAATGAGGCCAACCACTTAGCGGCTATCAGAATTTTGAAGCCCAAATCTCCTCTTCACTTAGCCGCATTTAATGTCCGCACACTACCAGGTCGTTCAACAAGCTGCATTCACTAGAACACTTGAAACCTATTTGGATGTATGCTGTGTCTCCGAAACACGCATACAAGACCCGACTTCAATCACTATCTTGTGATCTCCAGATCCAACCTCATCCTCACACTTCACTCTCCATGTGTCAGGCG
>UZAN01043407.1:27830-41683 GCA_900618425.1 Echinostoma caproni
CAAGTAAATTTTGGATTGACTTTGTGCTGCACTCCCTTTGATGAGCCCCTCGAATAACCTCGACGAATCCGGATATTGTCGAAGACTGCGTAAGTAAAACGACAACTGCAAAGAGTTCCTCCACAGTCAATCCAAAATTTACTTGTGAGTAATTTAGTGGACCAGATAATATCCGCGTTACTGACGATGTATCCACTTTTAACTTCATGCTACTTAAGGAAGCAGCAGCCTGTAGTTGTTCTCCAGCTAGAGCTCTCTGTTTATAGTGTGAGTCCATCGGCCATTTCGGGATCAGACCTCTGAACCAGTTGCAAAGAAGATGCGTGTTACCGCTGTTCCGAACAGGTCCCACCACAGCTGGTCGGAATTACTGTTTAAAGTTTGCTCAGATATAGTCTTCAGTGATATTCAGTCGGTCAATCAGTTCATTTGGTCCGGTGCTAACAAACAGAGAAAGAGTATGTGGTTTTTTCAACTCCAACAACAACCATCCCATCAAATCAAGTCTTTGTGGTGTGTTTAGTCAAACGTATGACAACGAAATCTGTTCGACCAGATTTTTTTCTGAGTTCACATTCCTAGGTCATTCGCAGACCCGGTCCATCTGTGAGACTAGCTTTGAAAAGCTGTCATTGCAGACAGATCATCAATCTATGGAATTGATTCATTGCGGAAATGATGTGGGAGATGAATATTAAGATGTCCAAGTGAAGGCTCGACGATAATCTCCTAGCGCGATATGGCCGCGGAACCTCTAAAAGGATATCTTGGGTAGATTTGGACATAGTTTTTCCCACCGATTTTTCAGGGTTTCCACAAATTATCAATTCTCCATTAGTGGGAGTGTTACCTACTAACTTGGTTGTGATCTGTGTTCCCCAGTTGAAACTCTGTACATTTGTACCGACTGATTCTCATTGCCTTTTCTAAAACGGCTCCGTCGTGATAAAGAAAACACTTATATCGCCAGAATACATAGAGCTGTTAAGCATCTATAACTTGCAATCATATTGGAAATGCTGTGCTTAAAGAGGATGTATATTGAAACTCTTCTGGGAATCAAAAGCTGGTATGATATGTGGTTTCCACTGAAGTAGTAATTGTGACTCATACTAAGCGCCTTCCCCGTTATTGAAAAGTTAAATCATCAAGTTGTGCATGGTTCTATACCAAACTCAGTACCACCAGCATCTACATCTGCTACAGAAAATCACCGTCTCCCCGGTAGACGCTTTGAAGGTGTTCAACTCCTTCAGATGTAACAAGCCTGAATCATTATTCCCGGCAGGCCAAAATATTGCCTTACCTATTATACGGGTTGCTTAGATTGTGTACGTCATCTGGATATACTCCTGATTGCTGAAGAGCTGTCCGAGTAGTACCCATCCACAAGAAAGAGTTTTCTTATTTTTAATCGGTGGATTATACACATATGCGCTAATGAAGGCTTTCAAAAGAGTGCTTCTAAACGGGATAACCCTCTTAGCTGTTGCTTGTGAACCTCTTCAAACTTGCTTACAAACAATTTCTTTCAAATCTTGATACTGCTGCTCGTATTTATCACTGCGTTTTCGCTTGTTGAAGAAATGATCTGGAATCATCCGTTCAATTGTCCTTGATTGCGCGAAGGCTTTTAGATTACTTGACCGAGACATTCTCATTAAACATCTTTCGAATTGTGGTTGATTTCACTGTGTGCAAGTATTTTGATGCATGTAATAAATTTATCAGTCATATACTCTCAAATGAAGAACACTATCTGCACGCCAATCTCAACAAATATGCGTCTCATCCGTGCACATTTTTCAAATTTGGGATTCTCTTTGTACGTGCAATCAGATACCCTAATAGAATAATCTCTTATCTTTCCCGTATCTTAGTAAATATGACAACCATTTTTACCGATTGACAAATCACCTATCGTGCTATGTTTATTAGCACATCCGATATTTCATTTATTAATCCTTCCACGTTTTCTTCATTGGAATTTGTCGAAAGTGTTGAAATTGACCCTATCGGGTGCATAAAGCTGAGCTTGAATTGACTTGAACGGAGACCTCGAAAAGCTTGAGAAAAAGATCATATCTCAACACTACATGATTGTTGTCCTGGGCGATTTTGTCGCATCATTGGTTCCAAAGTCAGACGGCGCACTGAAGTCCGCTGCGCAGAAACGATGTTCGAAACTACAAGACCTCGTCATCAGCCGTAGCTAGATATCTTCTGATGATGCAACGCCAGATCGATCGTATTGTCTACAAGTCACGAATCGCAAGATTACTAAGTTTGTCGAAGTCAATGTTATCAACTGATGGAAACACGCCTTGTGTCAACAAAAAGTTATCCTTTAACCGTTTGTGTTTGTTTGTTTCATCGTATTTTACCTTAATTTTTGCCATGTTCACGCCCTATATAAACATTGAGTTTTATGCAGTGTATACCATGCTGAGATGCAGTGAAGAGTGTCCTGGATATGCAGTAATACTGTATGATCTTTTCTTTTGAATTTGATCTCGACAAGGGCTTGCTTAATATAGAAATAGGACAAGGCTTCGAATGCAGAAGACTGAAGACATTACACTCATATTTACTTGTGTCTAGCGCTGTGACCTAGGTGTTATTGATTTGGACTGAGTACACTTGAATCGATTTCCTGCTTCACATGAGAGATTATACCATCATTCGATACATCAACAGAATAAAACGGGGACGTGTATTTGATGTGAGCAAACGAATGCAGTCAAATCTGAGCAAACCATGTTCATCTTTGCTGTGCATTAGTTTCCAATACAACTGGTACTTTATTTCACCTTACTTATGAGTTTTAAAGTTTCAATTTTTGCCAAACAAATATTTTTTAAACACAGCAAGTGCCTGCCTATGCATTACTCATACTAATCAGCATTTTGACTGCCGAAGGAATCGGGAGTAAAACTGATTGCATTCGCTTCACAAGCATTATATTTGGTAATGATGTTACAAGGCTCTTTCGAGCAATCCTACTCCGATCTCTAGGCATCTATAAATGCTGCATATTTATTGGTCTAACGACAACTTCAAAGAATTGTATTTTATTAAAATCAGAGGTGTTTTGAGATAAAACTCCAACACCCGATAAAATCGAAAAGGATGGCTATGTAATACCATTGTTGGGCAGATTTTCTCAAGGTTTTTTCACGCAGTCCAATTGTAATTAACTGAAGGGTAAGCAGTCTACTTTGCGGTAGCAAAGTGTTTACACATAATCATTCTAATGGATATAACATCGTGAAACACAGTGTGAAGTATTGTTGGTTGTGGTTTTTCTATTCAACTAAAAGAATCACATGTCTTCCTCTCTGTTTCTCCACTTGATAAACGATCTTTAGGATATAACAACAATGATGACCTGACCACGGAAACCAGGTCAGAAAAAGCAGCGATATAAACTATCGGGAAGCGTATTGTGCACCACTCATGAGGCCTGATAAACGAAGGTTGTTCACAACCAGAGAAACAATCAAACCATAGATGGAACATTTTTCCGGTACCGAACAAGAGAGACTTGGGCATGAAAACCCAGAACATGAATACAAAATTGGACTGTTTAAGATATTAAATGATAAGTGTATCTCATGAACTTGTTTACTCTACTTCCCATGAAAATAAAGTAAAACAGGATGGAGGGATTAGAAAACAAGGTGCGTTCGCACGGTGGATCTGTTCACAACCTATATAGGTGCAAAAAGTAAACGGTTGCATACCATATATATTCGTGCTCTATATCTTATATCACACTCGCGACCTCGAGCATCTCAAAACTGAGAGAAATTCCTATAGCACCTCCAATGCAGCTTCAAACGTCTAACCTTAGTTAGCAGATAACAATGAGGACTAACTGGCTTGACCATCTCTATGCGCTGTTTGTTTGTGTGTGGGTATGTGATCCTTCATTGCATTTGAGACTTTCCATTGGAGAGAAGTTTCATTGTTAACGTGTACGCATATCACACTTCTGCCATTACGGTTTCCAATTAATATGCATGGGCTAGTCGATAGTCAGATCCAAGTGAGTAGTTAGATATCATGCTGATTTATGTGAAAGGTAGGAAGGAAACCAACCGCGTATTTCGCGTACCCTAAAAATTAAATGAGGATGTTAAATGTGGATGTTATCATAACAGGTTAACATGTGTCTATCTGCTGCTTCGTCAATGGCTAAGTCTCCGTCTATACTGTATTGATTGGGGCTTCATCTGATCATAAAAATATTTGTGATGTTCAGTGGGATAGAGCTTAGTGAGCAAGTATAGGCGGACCATCTCATTGGTTGAAAAATGAAACAAAAAAACCTAATCGTATCAAGTGGAGTGCTGCAAAATCCCACCATCTGTTGCTCCACATCTGCTGCCCGATTGCATTCGTTTACATACATACAATACCTATGTCAAATTCGGGACAAGGTCGATAAACGTTGATGGTTGGAAAAAACATTTATGTGTGTATCTTATTTGGATAACAAACATATACAGTGGATTTCTCGCATGCAGTTCATAAATTTCTTTTTTCATCGGAAATCCACGACGCAATACTGACATGAGACTATCGTGCTTTTATTGGAAATTTGCCCAAACAAAGAGAATATAGCGAAGTAAAAGGAAAGGGAAGAGTGTGAGACTGAGAATTTCGTGGTTTTTTACGAATAGCGAAGGTCAATGATCGGAACGTATGAGAATAATATCCAGGATGATTTGGTTCGATCAGTGTCTGCTGACATCAACGGTAACCGCAGGACGGCTTATCGACTTATCGGATAGAGCAGCAAAATTAAGTGAATTACCACTGAATTTGGTTTTGGTTCCAGAGATTTAGAAGAGTTGGCCCGTTAGGAAAAATGTTTGGAAATTGGAGAAATTTATCACAGAAAAAATATATATGAGGGCTAACTATGTCTGTGTAGTCATACAGTTATGCAATCAAAGTGATAAATTATTTCCAATCTTCAATTTGCGTTTATCCTTTCCCGAGACCTTTTTCTGGCGTCTAATATGCTTACAACTGGTTTTAGCTGGGTCCGCTTCGATTACCGCGCCACAGTGGATTTTGACAGATAACAGACCTCGTTACCTCATGTATGCCTATATTCATCTTACGAAAGTCATTAATTCTGAATTTATCGTTATCGTCAAGCCTTTTTCGACGCGCGATTGTTTACCATAAAATGTAGCAAAGAGTTTGGAGGTCTTTGTCCCTTCAAGGCCATTGGGAATGCACCAGCACATGGGCACGATCACCAGGGTGTCGCAGGTCCGTACCTCTTGCCAGACTCTGGGCCACTAACTGCCACAGTTACTACTTTCCATACCGAAGTGAATTCTCGGGCTGTGCACCGATTTTAAACCGAGGCGAGTGTGGGCAAATATTTTTGATATATTTTCAATAAATTAAAAGATAAATTTGATGAAATTTTGTACTTCTGCTGTTCATTTAGTTGCCAACTCGATTCTCAAAAACGGCGATGATCGTGCCCGTGGGCGCGGAGATAGTCAAAAAATCAATGACGGTGTCATACTTTTGTTACGCTATTTATTTTACGATGCGTCCAATGGAGATCTAAACGGTTTCGTAGCTATCACTGAACAGCTCAACTCTTCTCCCTCACTTTAGCCTGAAATACCTAAATAACCCTCGGAATCGTACTCACTCAGCAAGCCTATGAAAGCCCAAATGGTTATATTTTCTAACTCTGGGCCTGGCATTTGTGCACTTTTGAATCCCTCATACACACAGGGTAGCACAGGGAACACCGCGGTGTTGTAGCTCCCCCCTCACGTGATATCAGCATCACGGATAGTATGCACGTTGATCCAAATTTGTTCTTCAGGAAAAATCGATGACAGAAAAATGAACCAGTGTGTCACACGGATGGATGACCACAACAGAACACAAAAAACCCGAAGTACGAATCTCAGTGACATAACTCGAAATCAAATTGACTTCACTGAAAGTAATTGTATCAATAGCACTGAAAATAAACAAGACCAATGGTGGATAAAGATAAATCTTGATATTGCAGATGAAAGAAATTGTTACTTCAACTATGGCGAGTTGGAAGACTATGAATGTGGTCATTCTAACATAGTGTGTTAAATCCAAGTGACGCAAAAAGACTATCACGGATAGGGGTTGAAAAATAGAACCAAATTTCATATCGTTCCTTGAGTTGCCTAAATTCATACACTTAGAAGGACAAGAAGCAATGTGCATTGCCACCCAAAATGTACTAAAATGGCATCTGGAAAGCAGCAGAAAGCGTTCACTGTTCATTTCTTAAGAATTTGTGGAGATGCAGAAATTGCGCTCTTATTTGGCCGATTTATGATCAGTGGCAAGTTAGTGATCTTTGCTCGGTTAGTCAAGACAATCTTCATTTCTTACAGGGACATATTTTTGGGCAGCGTTGATTCCATAATCGAAACTGATGGTCATATCCAGACCTGTAGTTCGTTTTCAGTGAAACAGAATACAGCCGATAATGGGTATAAGTAAATGTATGCCAGCAAACACAAAGGTCCTTGATGAAGCAGCGTGGAGCGAAACAGTCGGTGAGAATCTCATGGTCGATTGGGGCAATGCGCAATCACGTGACAATACCGGACTTTATGTTGATCGAAAGTCCAAGTGGGCCAGACAACCACGTAAGATTGAGTGAGGTTAGCGGAACTTACGCAGTCGGAACGTAAAGCTATAGAGCAAAAGAATACTTCGTTAGGGTGTATTCAAACTATTCGTTTTCCTTGTAATCAAGAGCCGAGGAGTTGGAAAAAGAGTTGTAAATGTGTAATCGTTGCACAGCGGTATATTGTGGATCTGTTGTCTTTATTTGATCTGTACAGGATAGAAAATAAATCATTAAAAACAGTTGTTCGCCCCTGAATGTGTGTTCTCATATTATGGATCTCTATGGGATATTGAACTTGGTGCTGAGTACGCAAAGCATAATATTGTCAAACTCAGAACGGCATGTATGGTGCGAAAATGTAATTGTACAACACAAGGTTACGCATTACTGGCACATAGGTATGTAATTTATAATTCATTGGAGCACCAAAAATCACCACAGCTCGAAAGATGCTGCGAATGTTCGTTGTCTTTGTGTGACTGATTTGGCAACCGGTCGAAAATTCCATGAAGAGGCATGTGAATCGGCAGTGTTAACTGATTCCACATCGAACTCAGTGTCAAAAGCGGTGTACCGTTTTATCATGCAGATCTAAACTGCGTGCCATCCGTATCCCGAACTGACTGAAGGCAATACCGATGGAAGGCAGTCACCGTTTTGCATGCTGAACTGACTTCGAAACAGGAGAAAGAAATCTTACTTCATCATAAACACTAGGGGTTCCAAAAGTTTTCCATCCCAAAATCTTTGTTTAGCAGCAGTCCCTTTTTACTGAAAAATGATCTTACATTTATACAGAATAAAAATTGTGATTATTCTTTCCTTGTAAAGGTGAAATATACAGTATTTGTACGAAAATCAATAATCGTTAGAGAATGTGCTAACAGCCAGAGGGTAATACTTTGTTGCGTGGAACTGAGTTCATTCTAAAAGATATGTAGGAACGTTGGAGATGTTGACAAAAATGATGGAGTGGCAGAACGGTATTAAATGATACTATAACGATGAGGAATCTGTGTAATAATCGAATAGGAACCGGAATTGAACAGCGCGAACTTGAACTCGGACTGAAAACCCACTGAATTACGCAACGCAAGGTAAAACCAAGACGAGCTGTGGATACAGATGATTCTATTGAGAAAAGCAAGCAAATATATATCACATGCGACCAACAGTTATTGGTCGGTTCCTGGACGTCCAATCGGCGACAGTGTGGTTTATTATTATACCTTCATGTATTCGGCCAATCTGGTTGATGCCAATCGGGACCACAGGATTGGTCGGTTATTCTATTCTTGATTGGTTAGCCGGAAGCTGTACCGCGGTGCGTGAGTATTCGTTGCACGATCACCACAATCTGATATCCGCATGGTACTGTGCGGCCTCACGTTCTTCTTTCGAGAGCATATTACAAATGGGACCCTCATCACATAATCATTTCACGGTATCTCAAAACACAGATCAAACACTCTATGATGGCCCTCATTCTGGGTTTGCCTAGTCCACCTCGCCGTATTACCGACTTTTTATTCGCTGCACTCCTAAAATATGCGAGACGGAGGTTTCAAGAACACTGTTCTATTGTCTTGTTACAGGTTATTTGATCACTTAGAAGATTTGAAAAGATAGACTTTTTTCAGTCGCCAAGCGCACAACGCGACAGACGATAAAGTCCGCGACTACGCTGCTGACAGTCTGTATGTGTAATGTAGAATTTCGGCTAGATAGCGCCAATGACAGATAAAAGAAAGGACGACGTGCTGCCCCCTCCCCCACCTTCAGTGTGGTATATCTGCATACTGAGAGGTGGACTCAGGAATGGTGTTTGTACAAATCCAGTGTAAGTATCGGACGATGAAACACCAAGCACTGAATACGAAACAAAATAGTGATATTCGCAAACGACCCCGGACTGATGATCAAACGGTCAGACGAGTTTTTTTTTATGTAGCTGAACGTTTAATTCACTTTCAGGCTGCACTGAGAAGTTATGATGAGTCGAATACTGTCTTCCTGTGTGTGCAAAAAAGATGACTCACATCAACTCTCCTTCTACCGGAGAAAAAGAGCAGTGCGCACCGATGAGAATGACATCTCACCTTTGGTATTTCGAAATTGTCAATCTCAGATAGCAACGCTCTCTGATCGCTTTGAATTTTAGTGTTTCTAGCCAGAACTGGACGTGAAGTTATGATGATGAGTTGGCCTACTGATGTTTTCCGTTTGCCTTCTTTCAAACTTTTTTCTGTGTAAACATCTGACATCATGCAGACTCTGAACTGTGCACAATGGATACCGTCCTTCCGTCATTAAGCACGTATCCGTGCAGCTTTCCTCAGCCTTTATCGCTAGTAAATAACTTGATGTGTTTTTGTATTGCACTATAGATCTCACTGGGCTGTAATGAGGTTTACGCTTAGTTGGTATTTTTGACTCACTCATCGTGTTGTCTTATGAAGTCCCAAATTTTGATTAGTATTCAGTCTTGTACTTTGCAATTGCTAGGATGGTATTTTGTACCGTAGCTACATACCTATATCGAGATTCATCAGCATCTTCGGAAGATTCTGGTACATCAATCGAAACAGAGTGTATTTCGTACTTGCTTTCGTATACACGTAAATTTTAGTAACAGAAAAAGTTTTGCAGGTATCCATTCCATTCTGTTTGCTGTCAAACACGTTGCTGATACTAATATATACATTTCTGTCACTCCGACGATGACAGGAGGTTTTTACTCGTTCTCTTCGAGACTTATCGTAGTCACAATGTACTCTGTGAGCTAGTTGAATATGCCAGAGGGGTCATTAATACAAAAGAGGGACAAAATTATCTCGCTGGTCTATGAAGAACAGTTGTTAAATGATTACTGCATCCAACTGGAGCTAAATCGATCACACAGCCATCAGCCACCGCCGATTGTCTGTGAAGGGTCGAGTGTATGCTGCGGCAGTTCGGTCAGTTCTGCCATACGGCGGAGAGACTTGGTCATCACGGGAACAGGATAAACATAGATTGCCGGTGTTTGAATACCGCTGTTTATGCAGCATTGCACGAATCTGGTGGGGCATTCGGACAAATAATGCTGAGGTTAGGCGCAGGGTTTTAGTTAACCGCGCTCATTCACAGTAGAAAGTGATCTATCTTCAATAAATGAGGTTGGTTGGGGCTTGAAATAAGGCCCTTCATAAAATATTTCGTCAAGGCGTGCGATTTTTGCCTAGGCAGGTGGAAAAAGGCCAAAGGTCACCAAACTAAGACCCAGCACGAGAGTATCAAAACTCTGACCGGGAGATTCGGTCATATAGGTCGTGTTCGGCTATTTGGATGGGGACCTCGAGGTCAATGTAATCAATGGTAGGAGCCACTGAGTGATATGCTGGAGTGTCTTAAACAGTGCACACCTGCATCTTTTCAATTTATTTGCAGTGTTAACCTTCATAAATCCTCTATTTCCATTCGGAAACTAATTTGGACATTCCAATCTTTTCTTTATTGGTTCTTCTAAATGGGTAGGCAATATGCATTGAAGAAAACCGGGGCAAGAAAGTACCCCATTAAAGGTTGTAAAAACTGAAACTAAGTTAAAGTTGGATGCAAAACGTTTTCCGTCTTTAGGGGGTCTAGCCAAATAATAAGCCATGGAAAGCTGTTACTACTCACGTCGGTGCGTTGACAACGAGAGCGAGTAAATAGGGATGAGATAAGCGAACTTTGATACAGCTACAAATCGGGGCAGTGAACATGTGACACAGACGGTGTTAGTACCCTTGACTTGGTATGATATTGTTATTAACTTTTTCATGCCGTGTAATTAACGGCGTGGCACATTGATCGTGGAAACATATACCGGTCTGACATTCCGATGGTCTTCGTTTTTCCTGTAACAGGAATTTCTGGGAGAAATTTTCATTACCCATTTAGAACTGAGCCACTGCAAGAGATACAGTACGCTGACGAAGTATGAGATTAAATGTCAAAATTTGCTTGAGTGATGTGGAAATGGTTTTATCCGGCAAACCGGAAAAAGACCACAATTCTAATTTTTCTATGAAATTTCGACTAGCTGTCCTCACAGAGACAAAGGTTCATATATTCCATAAAAATTAGAATTTTTCCAATTGTTCTTCGTGAACCAGTTTCAAATTGGTGAATCATTTTGTTGACAAACGAATTTCGGGTACCGGTGGAGTCTTCTTCATAGGCTACACTGATTGTAACTCCATTGAGTTTCGAATTTGTGGAGATTATTTTAGCGCATAATAAATCGCGGATGTTAGTCAGAAAAGCGGACGCAAATATCAAATTAAATGTTGGTTTGATCAAAAAGTATATTCTGGAAGGACTGAAATATTAGAAATGAGGTACCGTTACCTTATGTTGGTACTTCAACAGCGGCAGTGAGAACCTGGAAACCTAAGATCCGTTGGAAAGATCAGCCACATCCTGGTTTGTGGAACTGAGACGGGTAAAAAGGTAAATATCCATTTGATTATCCATTTGTTTTTTCCCCTTTTTATACAAATGGTGTTGTATACAATGTGATACATTAGCCAGCTGATGATTCACTGAAAACAAGCTTGTTCCCTAAACTTTGGTTTACTTCAATGAAATACATTCACTTGTTTAATCGCTTTCTACATCGGGCCCCTTAGTGTGACACGAAGTATTCATGGTAAGTTGTGGTCGATTTAATCGTTGAAATGAATCACGCGTTCTGTCTCTAATGGTGCGCTGAATAAAAATATCACTCAGTCATAGCATTTTATTTTAGAATTTCTGTCCAAAATGAACACGATTTTACTACAGATTGATTTTCGATAAACGGCGATTTTATAAAATCAAATATTGGGTAGTTAGTGGACTGGTTTATGTCCATTTCAGAATGATAGCTCAGACAGGTAATGGACTAACAAGCCATCTCATTGATCAATCAATTCATGCAAAAAATTTGGGTTTCTTTTTGTGCTCTCTGCTGCGCGGTTGGGAAACAGTAACGATCCTCTGATAACATTGGAAGCGAATTATATCGATTTCTCTGGCTCTTTCTGCAATTCATTCTAGACACATGGAGTTCACAGAGCTGACAAGCTATGTGGGGACGGAGATTTGTGATTGTTCACTTCCGGTGCCTATCAATATTGAAGTTTCATTGGATTGGAGGTGACTACAAACGGCAGGTTTTTCAACATATGAGATATTTTATCCATGATCAACATTTAATTAACTAAGTGAACCTAAGAAGTCTATAACCATGACGGTTTTCAACCTGTAGTGTTTATCGCATGGGTTTTCCCAAATCTGCTCTTTTTGAAATATATACGTGTATAATTTTGACTGGTCTGTCGCGAGATTCTAATACGATATTTAGGGCAGTGGAAGCCAAGTGGTTAGGTCACCAAATTGTGACTCGGAAGTCCCGAGTTCGAACGGCTCAACCACCCGTTTTCCCTCTCTCTGTATTTCCCTGGCAGCCTTTGTATGGCCGCAGTTCCTCTCCTGAATGTTGACTATATATTTGTATATTCAATAAATTAAAATTGAATTAAAATGGCATTTCGTTTTTTCATGTCTAGTGAAAATGATTCACTAGAACACAGTCACACGAAACGTTGAGAGGCATAAACAGTGAGTCTGATAAGTAAGCAATAACATTTTATCGTAACTCCTCGGACTGCTCTTACCGACATTTTGCGAGTGGAGTGTATTGAATAGGCACGTATACTTTATGCGAGGCAAAGAAACATACTAGCTTAGTGTTGACAGTGAGCAAAACAATCAGTCTTTTTCCGCTGCAATGTTCGGACCATACTGAGCAACAAGCAGTACAACTCAGAGGCCAGGTGAATGTTTTCAGGCAAGAGCAAAACTGTTGTTGTTGTCTCTCACAGGGCACTCACGAGAATTAACCACGTAAGTTTATTTGTGTTTACTTTTTGTTTGACCAGTCCAATAAATAATTTTTGTGAGTAAAGCCAAGGAAATAGAACTAAAACGAGTAGTTTCTCAACATCAGATAAAAACGGATAAATTCAAATGACAAAAATGAACGCCGCTTGTGTATTCCAGGTGAACTTCCCATAGTAGTACTGATCGAATGGTCAGTCCCCGGGTCGATTCAGAGTCACATTCCGAACAATTTAAAAGTAAAAATTGGTGATTGTCATAGTTCTCTACAAACCGGCAATATGTCTGAAAAGATAGCACAAAGTAGAAACAATAACTGGTCACTCAAGGAACGACACACACGAAGTGAGACCGAGGACAAGTCCCAAGTCTCACAAGGGCAAGGTACATTCACTGATGTGTACAGCACGCACGCCAAAGAGCCAGTTTGTGGAGGTGAAGAGGGCATTTAGTTGGTAAAAGAAGTCATTCACATCAAGTTTTTTACCATTTATTCATTTCTCATTTAATTTTCCGGGTATCTCTGTGAAGGATATGAAAGGCGACGTTGTATAATTTGGGTAATTTTTAGTTTGTACGAAGCGTTACGGTGGTTAAGAATCATTTAGGGAGTCCGTTGAAAGTTATCACAGAAAAATATATCGATGGGAAGGATTATTATAAATCTGAAGGTTATTAGTGAAACACGTATTGCATGATTGCCGTGTAGAAGTATGTGTGAATCAGGTAAGAAATTGTAGTAATCGGAATAGTATTGAATTTAGGAGTACAATAATCTGAACTGTACTGCTCAGAACTGAATTGGCTCCAACCCGAACCGCGGACACCAATGAAATACACGAGGAATTGATAGCAGCAAATGCTTATGTTCATTGATGGAATTAGATCATGTTTTATAGAATGTAATAGTCCATATCATTGGTTGAACGAGCATCCTGTAATCACGTAACCGTTTGCACCGACGTATCATATGTGCTAACTCGGATGTCATGTTCGCCCGGTGTACCATTGATCGAGCTTCCTGAACGGTGACTGGATGACATGAAACTGTACCCAGTCGTGCATGGATTACGGTCGCGGAAGTCTGGATCACCACAGAAATGTACCGGAAATAAGTTAATCAATTATTCGGACAGACGAACTGTGACGATCGTTTCAATAGTCCCACAGTTCGCATTGAGAACCACAGCGTGGCGAACAAGCTCGTTTCCAGTTATTCTTGATCATACCATCACATAACATTATATATATATATATATTAATTGTTGATCATATTTAATGTCAC
>UZAN01043408.1:8749-36820 GCA_900618425.1 Echinostoma caproni
GCTGTGGAAGACCTGTCGTATTCGGTTGCAGACGTTTCACGGGGTCCAGGTGGGGCGATGACAACAAACCAAACCGGTAAACCACCAACACCACACCTTATTCACTCTTGAAATTGGCCATTAAAATTTAGTAAGACAATAATTTTAAATTGTTTCCATCAGTTCAGAGTAGTTTTGAAGTTAGGGAGCTTCAACAGGATTCGAACCCAGCCAGAGACGCAGCTCACAGTTTTGTANGTACAGCATGAACCTTTAAATTTGAGCTGGAATCTTAAACAATCCAAGCTGGCAGTGGAAATGGATAGAAATCAGCGTTTTGACTGATATTGAAAATGAACTGGTGAGCTAAAGTTAAACCCAGTTAGAGATCCTCTCGTAGACTGCACACAACAGAAAAGTGCTCATCAGTGGGGAGGGGTTGAGGACTGTTCTCAGATCACCAGTAAATATGTCCTAATGTGCCCTGTTAAATGCTTTTCAGTTCAGTTCAGTTTAAACAACCATTAAGCATGTATTTCCGTACGATACTTTTGGCTGCCTATTTGGGTGAACAACAGAAAGAAAACAGGATGGTTGAAAGTAGAATCAAAGAGAAAATTGAGAATTTCAGTGAACTGATGAAGCAGAGAAATTGAGATGTACGAATGCCATTGTTTACGACACCAAGCTGTATTACTCATTGTCTCTAACCATCGATTACGATCATCCCGAGTTCCCCAGCCAGGGAGCCTAGCAGGACCTATGTGACCCAGACTCCAAGTGAGGGTTTTCATACCCTCATGCTATGTCTTAGCTTGACCACACTGGGCTTTATTCCTCTCACTACCTGCCTCGGCAAACATCGCTCGCTGTGGCAACCTGTTTGGTGACATGTGTAACACATGCTCCAACCAAAATAATCTATGGAGGGTGATCATTCGCTCCAGTGGACGACCGAGGTTGCCTAAAACTTTGCGCATTGCTCGTCCGGTTCCACCACCAGATTCGTGCAATGCGTAGACAGCGGTGTTCAAACACCGGCAGTCTATCTTTATCCTGTTTTCTTAATGGCCAAGTATCTGCTCCATATAGCAAAACTGGCCGATCTGCTGCAGCATACAATCGACCCTTAACAGACAGCCGGATGTCGCGACGGTGCCACAGATGTCACAAGTTGGCAAATTCCAATCGAGCCTTCTGTATGCGAGCTGACACTTCATCCGTGATGCGTCCACCGGGTGAGATGTAGCTACCCGGATAGCAAAATCTGTCTACTTCCTCTACTACTTCCCCAGTTAGGTTGAGACTGGGTGCCGGACCAACCCAGTCTTGAAGTAACATTTTACACTTTGAAGGTGCAAAACGCATACCGGACCTGGTTACAGTAGCACTCAAACCTTCCAGAAAAGTTTGTAACTTACCTGGATCTTCACTTAGTAGCACAATGTCGTCTGCATACTCTAGCTCAGACAGTCTCCCTCCTGGGAGTAAATCAATGCACGCACGAGGTAAGGGCTGTTTCCATAATCAAATCTATAACAAAGTTCAAAAGAAAAGGGAAGAGAGGGAAGCCCTTTTGAACACCATTTTGCATGGTGAACTCGAGTGAATACGTGCCGTAAGCTCGGACTCGGCTTCGGCTACGAGTTCAGAGGGATCATAATATTAGGATGAACTTCTCAAACACACCCCTCAGAGTGAGACAGCGCCAGAGTTTAGAGCGGTCAACTGAGTCGATAGCCGCTTTAAGATCCAGGAAGGTAGATATGGTGGGTCTACGAAAAGAATGTCGGTGCTTCACAGTTTGGCAAAGAGTGAAGATGTGGTCGATACAACTCGACCAGGTCTAAAACCAGCCTGGTTCTAACGCGTGCACTCTTCACGCGCGGCAGACAATCGACGGATTATCATGCCAGCGAGAAATTTCGAAGCAATGTTGACTGAACTAATTCCTCTGTGATTTTCATAAGAGAATCTATCACCTATCTTGCAAATTGGTATGATAACCGATTCATATCATTCAGTTGGAACCTGCTCCTTCTCCCACCCTGAGCCCATCTCCATCCTTAAAAACGGATGGGGAGAGTCCGTCTGGACCGGAGGCGTTATGCCTTTTGAGATAGCTTATCTCCCGGAAAATCTCCATTTCAGATGGAGGATTAACATCAACTGGCGCTATTTGCCCAGTCGAGGTGGACAGTGATAGTTCACATGTCGTCGGGGGGCAGTTGAACTGTGCCTCGAAATGTTCAGTCCAGCAGTCAAGACGGCGTTGCTGATCGTGAATCATTGTGCCAAGGGATTACTTAATTATCTCACTTACACCCTTTTTCCCGGGGTCCGTATTCCGAATTAGATAGAAAAGATTGCTACCATTACCAATGGCCGCGGCCTTCTCCATCTCTCCACACTTCCCCACCCACCACTTCTCGCGGTCATTCCTCAGACTTTTGATGAGCTGGCGTTTGAGGGATTTGCGCGCTGTCATATGTGGCTTCAGGAGGAAGGGTTCTGCGGGCTTTCAGCAGGGTCGCCGAGGTCGATGAGATCCATCGTTTATGTTCTGAGCCTGCCTGGTTCTGACGTTTTTATTGAAATTTGCATAGCTTCCTTGATTTGATTCCAACGTCCTTCGGCTGGTGGTTGAACTATTAGGAGATAGAAAAGTTCCGCTTTGAAAGCTGATTTGCAACAATCGCTGACTTTTTATCGTGGGTATCCGTTGTTGATGACTTTTCACGGTTGTTTGCCAGGCGTATGGAGAAGTCGGCTCGTAGCAAAGCATGGTCCGTATACACAGGNATTGGCCGCACTCTTGAACCGATCCCCTCCAGCGGTAACTGATGGCGATGTGGTCGATGTGAGTCCAGCGCTGCGAAGTGGTCGGCGGTTTCCATGTAAGGCGGTATCGTTTCTTGTTCTAGAAGTTCGTGCTTGACAGGAACAATCCGTGGTCCGCACAGAGTTGAAGTAGGCGACCTCTGTTGTCCGTCCGATTTCCTGGGATTGCATGTGGTCCATCAAGAAGCCTTTCTGATTCGTCCAGGGGTTCCACTTGAGCATGGAAGTCGCCGGCGATTACCACGATATCCGTTGATCAAACACTTTGGAGTGATCGAGAAAGGTCCTTGTAGAATTCATCCTTGATTCCAGATGTACTGCAATCGGTCGGCGCATAAAACGACACGACGAATAGGCATTGACGCTTCGTTCTGTCGTTGTTGCTCGGCTGTGAACCGTTGAGAGGTATGGCGCACAGTCGGCTACTGACTGGAATTCGGTCAAGAAGCGAGCGCTCAGCATTGGAACTTAGCGCAATCCCGACACCAGCAACACCGCTACCTTCGGATGCCGAATCGGCTGATACACAAAAGGTGAAGCGTGAGGTTGAGGCTGGATCAGGAGAACGCCGGGAGATAATGGGAGTGGCGTCATGTATGCGTATTTCGGAGACACAGCATACATCTAAATTGAAAGTTTCGAGGGTTCTAGCTAAGGCAGCTTGTTGAACGATCTAGTAGAGTGTTTGGACATTGAACGCTGCTAAGTTAGAAGGGAACTTCGGCCTCAAAAATCCTGAAACTTCTGATTGTTTCGACTTGTTGGTAAAACGCTGAGTGATGTTCGATGGGTCTTGTTAATAGCAGGCTTTGGGATTATTCGGGATTGAGAGGAAGAACTACACAGATGGGAAGGTGGGTTTTACAAATGGGTGCCTAAGACTTTAGGGCACGACATACTTCGAAATAGCCCAAACCGACGAAAGGCTTTTTCTTTGGAAACCTAATCGGAGCCTTCGACTCACCCGCAAGGCAGCGGGAAATGATTTTCTTTCTTACCACATGTACACAGTTCAATAAAGTATATTATTCTCGTTATTCTTCAGTGGTCTAGTCACAGCTACGCATTCGACATGAAATCCTCAACTACTGTGAGGATTAACGCACGACTGACGCTGTGCAACTCGTGCTCTTCTAGGATGACCCTATCCTTTCGGTTTGAAAATCACCACATAGTAGCACAGTCATTCTCGAGACCGATGATCCACACACACACACGCGCTCTCCGTGAGTAGCTTGTGTCATTTCACTCTTCGTGGATGGCTTATCAACACGAGTTTGATCGACGTGTACGTCTACAATTCATCCCAAATAGGGGATAAAAGTCCACCAGGACGCAGATCGCAAACCACATAAAAGTTGTTTACGATATAAATCAAACAAAATCTACGCTGACTGAAATTTCCCATCGTTAATATAGTGCATAAGTTGCTTCCCAGCTCTCGGCCTTTCTGTCACTTGAGACATGAGTTCAACACAGGATAATAAAATTCTCACAAGGAATTAGGCGGAAAGGCTATGCCATGTGGAACTGGAATCGAGGTGAGCTGACTGACAATCACACAAATCGACCATGTTGAACTACATTCTATTCCTGTAGTGTTTACATCTGTCCTGCTGATACGCACAAGCGAGCATCTGTTGTTCGGTTTTTTCTTCTAAGAAATAGTAAAGTGTTGATGGATGTGCTTGTACACGCAAACTGAGTTTATCGCAGTGTCAACCGCTCGCGCCGACAGACCTGCTTGCGCACAAACATACACGCGTGTATAGGCTTTGAATCTCGATTTGTCGTTCTTTCAAAAGTAGTTGTTTTAAGTCCCATAACAGTTTCAAATAAAGGCAGAAAATAGCAAGCATGCCCAATTTAAATGAATTGTGCGCTCTCATTTACAAAAGCCTATTGGAGGATAGAGGTAGTTTTTGCAACAGCTATCTATGTTCATCATAAAATAGTTTTAAATATCAGTCTGTTTAATTTAAATTGTATTTGATAGTCAGTTGTTATGGCATTGATGTTCCGAAGTGTAATACTCATGCAATTAATTTACGATTCGTTCATCCCGTGAAGTTTAAAAGGTTTTGTTTCCAAGACATTCGACACGGGAGGGGGCGGTGAAAAGCTTTATGATGTCATGTGCAATAGCTGTGGGAACTACTTTTTCAATAGTTAACCTCTCGTGGTTATCATTGAACAGTTTAATCTAGTTTCCCTGTTTTACTTTATTCCATAAGTTGTTTGGTTTGAAGTTTGTCACTAACGGAAGCAGACAGTTTTCCTAACACCAGGTTAATTACAACTCACATATGAATGCATTCTTAAGGGTTTCGTAACTTAAACTTAAGGGTTTGGGTTAGGCAGTTTCCACAATCAAAGTTTAGGATTTTGAGATTTACCACCAACCAAACCGAGGTGTATGACTGAAGTCGATCCAACATGATGAACGCTGGAGTTGAACCGAAAACATCAAGTGACCTTGATTGACTTAAAATGACTACCCTTCGGACTTCATCTTCACAGCTAATCCTTAGTTCATCGATTCAACCATACACTCGGAAGTATTAGACTCGACTTTTGCATTAGTGCATATCCACCGTCCCGTCCGGGATTTGAATTGAGTATTGTGGGTGAAGGTGAAGTCCGAAGCATAGCCAGTTCAAATCAATCAATGTCAATTATCCCACACCACTGCTTACAAGTAACTCTGAGTTAAATGCGAGTAATAAATTGAGCCTTGTAGGTTCGTTTCCAAATCAGCCCGTAACCTGCATGGAGGTCATGACTTGGTGGGAGGTTTTCGATTGGACGTAACAGATCGTCATTTGTGTCTCCCTTCGTTGCTGTTGGACCAGATGAACTGACTATCACTGAAGACGATGCCTGAACAAACATGAATTGGCAATTTGGTTCATTCATGGTATGAGCTAGTTGGCATAGTGGTAACGCACACACCTTCCATACGACCGGTCCGGTGGATATCCACTATTGATGAGCCCTAATAAGAACCGAACTGGAGTCTAGTACTTCCGAGTGCATGAATGAATTGATTGTGCGTGAAGGTGAAGTCCGAAGGATAGTCAATTCAAATCAATCAATATCAATTATCCCACACCACAAGTAACTGTGAGTTAAATGCGGACAGCAAGTGATCATAAGAACGAAAGTGACTAATATATTCCAATCCAATATGATTAATATCAGTTAGAAAACTCAACCAAACTCATGCCACAAACACACACTGACTGTCGCATTTCATTAGAGAACTGGTCATAAATTGGCCACACATCGGACTACCAGTCAGAAACAGACAAACACTATCAATCGCTCATTTATCAATTAACCCCTGAACAAACAAAAGCCCACGATCAACCGGGCTAGGTCGATAATCTGATTCAAAACAAACAGAATCAAGACAATACTCGCAGGTTTGGTTGGTTTGGTGAAAAGATGTTATCGTTTGATGTTCTCGACTACTTCATTGCTGGAAAATTGTTGGAAACAATTTTTCAGCCACTGGATCATTTTATCATATGATACTTACTGTTAACCGAAAATGAAACATCCCAAACATGATTCATCGTTTAACTGAATGTATTTTCCATGATACGATAATGCAACTAAGCCCGATGCTTAAAAGGGAGTAACAAAAAGTGGTCCTTGTGTTAAAATAAGTTGTGAGGATCTGGGACAGTTATACAATATTGCAGAAATTTACAGAGCTTACAGAGACCACGGCCACGCCTTATAGACAAAAACTTCATTGGTTCAGAAATATGTAAACCGACCATGAAACTGGTTAAGGAATCGATCGATACAAATGGAAAAAACTTAAATCCTGATGATATTGTGTTTGTTTTTCGTTCTTTAGTTCGACCATATAAGTCGTATATAGGTTTTGCTTGACCAAGCTTCGAAATCTGTAAACATCTTGTGAACAACTGAAGTCGACAAAAAAGTACAAAGTTCACTGTTCACTATTTGAGTTGGTTTATTGTGTCTTTTTAGTTCTTCTTTTATTTATTGAATATACAAATGTACAGTCAACATTCCGGAAGATGGGCCGTGGCCGTACAAAGGTTGCCTGGGAAGACGGACGGCGGTGGAGCGGTTCGAACCCGGGAATCACAGGTCATAAGTTGGTGACAAAACCACTTGGTTACCACCGCTGAGAGAAGGCTTGTCTGTCAATCGATGGTAGATCTAGCTGCGGTCAACAAACCCTGGTGTTATTGTCTGTTTGTTTGTTATCCAGGCATTTTGAGCGGAAAACAGGGAAATAAAAACAAGCAGAAAGTACATGTTTGTGAGTAGGTCAATGCCAACTGGATTCCTTTGTAAACACCAAGTGGATTCTGCAACTCTTGTGTGACCTGAGCGACTCACAAACAACTCTCACTGATTTTTAGGATACTTATTGCAAAACTCTGAACAAAAAATGCAGCCACAGCTGCTAAGCTGTGAGAGAATATTCCGTTATTTCACTCCGCTCATGCCGAGTTTCAACCTCCCGTGCACGCACGAGAGAAACGAATCAGGCGGACAAGCGTTTCCCTACCTCATCCAATGATTTCCGTTTTCGTACAAGTGATTACACCCGTTTATTTTCTGAGGCAATTAGTTAATGAATAATAAATGCAAGCGAACGTGAACCACATGATGCAAGTAGCATTTCCCGTACTACCATTAACTTCAGTTCCATGATAACACTTTCGTCAAATGTGTCCATCACTGCGTTTCTCCTTCATTGTTCTACAACTTACTAAGTGTTAGTTTCCGGCTTTTTGAAGCAAAACTTGAAAGTATTATGCTCGGAGTCTGTCCATGAACCGTTGTGGTAATTCTGGTGGTGAAATTCACTGGTCAACACAACGTTCTGATTTCACCATACACGGAGGACTCCTATAGACCCTACACACCTGTTCTATCGTGACCCGTCTTTGTGTCGTTCCCATCTGCCAACAAGCACCGAATTTTGACATATCCCGTGGAAACCTTAAATACAGTTCTCCTGTCCCGTAGCTGGGTAAGGTCAAATAACAAACACGAGCATACTCAAAAGAGTAGGATAACAAAAGACCCTATATAAGTAGCGGTACGTTTGCAACAATTGCTTTTGTTTTTCAACCGAAATAATCTATTCACATGTTTTTCTTCATGAAATAGTGGTCAGCTTATAAACGAAACGGGAATACGTAAGCTCATATGTTGTAAATACACCGTAGCAGTGCTATATTTCTTGTAAGTCAAGCACTCCACCACCCTACTTTGTATCTGTTTCTCAGTGAACAAGCAATCGATCAATAAGAGGCTCGGGGCTACAGGAGGCAGTGGGACAAGGCTAAATACAGAATGATAAAAACAAGCATATATTTCATTCATTTCCTTGAGCATGAATAGTAATTTAGCTATTTTTCTTCTTGAAGTAAAGCCATTCAATTTACCAAGATAGGAGGCTACGTGTAAAGTAACTACTCCTTCAAAATATTAAACATGCTCAATTTTCGAATCTCTTCACACAAAGAATTATTGCAATGATTCATCATTATGTCATGACAATTTATGAGCGAATAAACAACCTATGGAGTTGTTCTATGGTATAGATTTGTGTGAAGTGGCTGGTTATGTGTGTATACGCGGCATCTCACTTTATCAATTCTATGTTGCTGATTGACTGTAGTTGTGTCACTTGGGATGTGGAGCCCAGTTCCGAGGAGACGCTATTAAACTGACAACGAAATTATTCAGCACTGGAGTCAATGGTTCTGAAGAAGACAAAAGGTTGGGACTAGTCTCTTCAGAGCACCAGTTAGGGGTTAAATATTGTATGCGGATGGCATCAGCTATATCTAATCTGCGCGAATCAGCTTATTTAAATCGACTCAGAAAATCCAGATAAGTGATTTTGAACGCATCTTTTGGCTGAACTTTTATTCTTAAGGAAATATTTGTCGTTGAAAAGTCTGCTAATACTTTATTGAATATGCACTGTGCTAGATTGGTTGGTATTTATCCTCAAAAAACAATGTACCAAGCTTGGAAAGTATGATAACTCCGAGAAAATTAACTATACAATCTTGGTCCGCTTTATCTAGCTAAGGAACAAAGTTTGTGATCCACACATTAATGAACAGGGAAAGTGCTTTTTGAATTCTTTTTCCACAACCACAGTAATTCTCGTTCTTTCAACCTCGTAAAACACCATTCCAACTCCAGAACTCACTTTCACTCATTACCACCAGAAGAAACCTGACAGGAAAGTGGCTTCTACCATTGGTTGTTTTTTGTACTGGCGAGCAAATATTCAGTTAGTATTGAGCAGCGCTATATTTCTAAGATTGAGCGATTCTTCATTCATCTATTTGTATCACCATTTGTGAGCTAGTCAATCCTTGGCATAGGATAAATTCGAGTCTGTTATTTGTTCGTTCATCAACTTTCTTCTTTTTTACTTTTTCACTTTACTTCCATTTATTAAATATTCATAGATACAATTTTCAGGAAGGGGAGAAGTGGTCAATCAAGCGGCTGCCATTCAACACACAAATGGGGAAATTCAGGCGATGGTGGTGGAATTCGAACACATCCCCGGGGTAATAATTTTTGGCGTTACCACCGGGTCACCACCGCCCTAAAGTTTGGTTCAACCATTGAATTGCAAACATGGATTTTTGTACATCCTTCGAAGACTGGATGTAATCAGGTCATTGAAAATATTTTGTTTACATCAAGAACGCTGTCTTGTATTGGCAACTTATACCTAAAGGGGCTAAGGGAATGTCTTATTTTCCCCTTGGTATAAACTAATACACGGGTCTGATCGAAACTGAAGCAACGGGTCCATGTGAAATAGCTGTGTTCCTATAGGCAACAGCCAGTCAATATTGGTGCACCTTGATGGTTGATAAAAATTACTGATTGAGTTGAAGCAATAAGTGACAGTTGGGATGCATATTGTTAGTAACAGTGATTCATCTATTTCGCGAAACGGGCGTAATATCCTGATCACCGAGGGACCTGATACTGTTACTTACTTCTTCAATTGTGTGTTATCCGTGTCTCGTGCTGTCGCTCGTACCTTCTGTTGCAGTCCAGTTTACTTACTGAAACCATTGTGCTATATGGTCCCAGTGTCCAGTGCTCAACGTATCAGATAAATTCGGTCCGTTTGCTTATGTAAGTTTCCTCGAGTGATAACACAATTCTACCGGGAAAGTTGCTGGTAGACTGCTGAACTACAGATGTCTTTTGCCTGACTTGGTGAATACGAAGCAGTGTTGAGGTTGACGCGTTACAGCAGGTCTGCCTGCCTACCTTAATGATATCAGTCCATTGATCACACGCACTCAGTCCCAAGGTCTTTGAGTATCCAACACCTGCTGAACTGAGTTGAGTAGCGTACACGCTTACACGCGCACGCACACACACAGAGTACGGATGCCGAAAGGAAAAGAGTGTCAATGCTAAAAGTCTGCACTTCCACCCACTCGAAGAAGGGAATTGATTGCGGTAAATAAAACGGACCAGAACAATCACTTGTCAGCGTATGGTCATGGATCAAAGCAACTAAAAGGTATATGCGATCAGGATTCCAGCTAATTAGTCACCCAACTGAGCGAACCGACGATTGTCGATCAGTTCTGAATTAAACATTCACTGTTCATGACCGAGTGCAACTGGCTATGTCAAACGTGTTCGGATAGGCACGATGGACCAGATGCATAAAACGTCAACCCGCAATCGATCAGCCGTTTGTCTATGAGTTCAGTGCTGTTTTGTGCTTCATTTTCCATTGATCTTCCTGTGTAATAAATGGACCGTCTAACTATTAAACGGTTTAGAGTGTCGGATCCGAACGACGTTCGGAGTGTATCGAAAATTCGATGCGCCATGTGATGTGTTTTATATAAGTTGTAATTTTGAAAACACAGCAATGTCGGTACAGTTGAAAATAAGCCGACGTTTCGATTACCGTGGGTAATCTTTATCAAGGCGATTTTACAATCGAATTGTAAAATCGCCTTGATAAAGGTTACTCACGGTTACTCACGGCTTATTTTCATCTGTAACGACATTGCTGTGTTTTCAAAATTACAACTTATATAAATTAAATAGTTTGTTTACAAAGGAAATATTTAACGACGTCTAAGTCAACCAATGACTGGGAAAGAAAGGAACAAACCGCTACGTGTAAAGAAACGTACAAGATCTTATGCGTACCTCACATAGTGCTTTTCATGTCTCCCGGATAATTGCGCTCTTAATTTGTTTGAGTTCGGGGAAATTGTTTTGGTAATTTATAGTTAGAAAAACAGAGATGTGGCGAACATGCTTGCTTTCAGTGCTTTATCTACTGGCCAACTACAGAATATTACATAATTCAGGGAAATAACACGAAGAGTCAATTAAATCGGTTTTAGTATGTGCAAAATGGGAGTTGAGGGGTTTTTAGATGTTGCAACACTGAAGGCATAATTGACGATAATCCCTTGTGAGATGTAAATATTCGACTGAAATGTTAGTTAGTTAGTGAGTGACTTTATAGTTATATGCATCTCTGTATACACAGATACACAGATACACGACGGTTGGTCAGAAGATTAAAATCAAGTTCCACTAAGTAATTCGTAAAATGATCCAAACGAAAGCCTGCCACATAGGTAGTGTGGGGAAAAGGGGGCTCATAGGTCATGTTTGTGGATTTCTGTTGACCTTAAGGCCACAGTCTCCGCTGTCCTTATTGCATAAGAGGTCATGATCAGATTCACCTTCTAGCTCAAATTGAGTTCAGGGCGGCTGGAATGCTTTGATCGGTTTTTCTGTGCACACAGTGACTGGTTTGGCAGACTACGGCTTCCACTATTGCTTACTGGCGTCTTACGAGCTTTGATTCAATCAGTAGTATTCGGTATATGAATTCGAAGCTCCTGTTACCAACTTGACGTCATGTTTGTGAGATAAATTATGACTGCAATTTCTACCGTTTTCATGGAATCAGTGCTCAGCCAAGCTTGTTTGTATTCTATTATTCTCTGTAACGACTGCTCATCGTCCGACCTCCATGACTCACCACACAAGTGCAAGTGAATAAGTACCGACAGATGGGGTGGGGACAGGTGATTTATCTTGGAGATTCGTGCCTGGTACTGTTTTGCTGGTGAACATTTTACATACAGAATTCGTTGGATATGTGCAGGCAAATGCCCTATCTAGCAGTAGTTTTAGTATTTCGCTGCTTACCTCCCCTTTGAAGGGTTCTCATAAAAACAACTTTTTTCTCTCCATTATTATGGTTCTGACGGATGTGGTCCTTCCCTAATGTTTTTCTCAATGAACTGTTCAGAGCAGTCTATGTTTCGAAGATTATGCATCTTTGCTCAATTTTCTCTTCTAGTATTTCGTTTGAAAAATTCCGGAGGCTCCGGTAGCCAAGGATTGCACAAGATTTCTTTCGTACCTGATTCAGACAAAGATGAGAAAACCCATGTAATAACCCCTTCAAATTGTTTTGATATAAACAGAACCGTGTATTTTACCATATACTATCCATTATCCATTATCTACAGCTTTACCTCGTTCTTTTCCACCATTGTGAATGTAAAACTGATGAAGATATCAGCTTGATCAAAAGATCACAATATACTAGGCATACCAGATATACACCAAGTAAAACATTTCTTTTGAGAACGATAAAAATGTAATCACGACACTACAGTGGAATTTGTCTTATAGTGCCCGACGCCGGCTAATGCCCAATTTGAAGACAAGCGGGATTGGTGATGACCTCCTAACTATCTGTCTGCCTGCCTTTAACTCTCAATAATGAAGTGGTAGCTATCAGACTGCTAATACCATCATTGTATGTACAGAAAAATCTGATCAAAGCACTCCAATCGTCCTGACCCCAGGTTGAACTGGAAAATGAATCCGATCGTGACCTCTATTATGCAATAAGGACAGCGGAGACTGTGGCCTTAAGGTCAACAGAGCCCCCCAAATGTGACTTGCGCCTCTTATCAACCCCAGCATATTACAGCGTCTCATTTCCTATCTATGGACGAATTACTTTAAGCAAAATGATATCATTCTACTTACCATTGTGACGTATTTTGTATACAGATAGGCATGTAACTGTCAGTGTTCGATGGAGAAGACAATAAAACAGGCTTGTTCGCATCCAGATGGTTTTCTGAATGCAGCGTGGAAATACATTTTTATTTCTAACTGACAAGAATCAAATTCATTTAACTGGCTTTCTAGTTCACGTGATAGGGTCAGGCGTGCGAACAACCCCCCCTTCCATCAGATATGTTTGTGTAAATTACACACTAGATCCGAAAGGTACAAGACAATCACCTAAAACCTGAAATGAAGCATCAAAAAACGAAGGTCTCAATGAGCTGGTTATTCGCTTTGGACGTTAGATAGTTTCAATTAAAGTCAAATCAAGACATTTTTAATGCACCAAACTAGTGCATTTTTAGTAATTTACGAACTTGCACAATGAATATGAATTCATCTAGGTCGCCAATTCCTGAGAAGAAAAAATAAGCCAGACCACACGGTACGCAACCTGACTTCATAGTGGTAGGGCATGTACTTGATACGCTGGTCGTTTCAGTGCATCCCATCGATCGCAATTTATTTCGGCAAATCGGGCCACCATCAGAATGCGTCCCATCCTTCAAAGTAGCCGAAAAAGCTCAAACTTTCCATAACAGCTCGGGATCATAGTTCTGAGATCACCAATGTATCCAGAGCATCCTCTGAAACTCAGAAATATCTTCTGCGAGACTGACTTTAATATACACGCCCTGATGCGTTGACATATTGCTCCTATTTGATCGAATATTTAGTTTTCGCTACAATGTGTATCCTAACCACAGGAACCCATTTTCATTGTTCGGTCTCGCATAGCTTCTCTAGTTATGGAACAGTTACGCCATGATAATCAAAGAGAATACAAAGTTACAAACCGCAAGTCGCTCACAGCTCTCACTGGGACCGTAAAATGTGGCATTCACTGACTGCTAACTGTACATGTACAGAATCTGCTGACTGCCAAGAGCTTTTATGGAATACGAAACTAGATTAAACAGTTTAGTGAACGTTCCAAAATTTTGGCGGAAAAAGCAGGTGGATATTGAGCAAATGTGTCGTGAGTTCACCAGAAATAATAATGTTTAAATTAGTGAACCTGAAACCGAACGAGGACAGAGGATTAGACAGCCACCAACCTGTTATTGATGGAGCATGCTGTCATACTGACTACCATACTGAACGAAAGAGTCCCAACTGCTGGAGGGCATCAAACATCACATAAGTTTAAGTCTCCTTCTATAGCCCGTAATTTATCCTCACTAAACGCTTGGGAGAAAGTAAGCAAGTTATCTGGACGTTATAAAGTAAATGATCGTTGTTACTTTGTCCACTGTGGTGCGAGATCTATCTTAGATGTCCCCGTATCAGTTGCACTATTATGCTTCTCCTGCATTGGATTAGGAACGTCGATTTGTAAACTTACGTTTTCTAGATTATAGAGGTGATTTAATAGCTTTAAGAGGGAAGTTTGGAAAAAAAACCAAAATAAATTGTGAGTCAGTTCGGACTGGTTGTTCTATCTATTTTGATAAAAGTGGATCTGTCTAAACTTTCAAATATTCTAAACTAGACTACACCGGATTTTCAAAATTGCTGTTCACTCTCTATTGATCAAAGTCGCAGTTCATACATTACATATACAAATACATATATATAGACTATGCATGGTATGTAAAACAGCATGTCTTACGCGTGAGTAAAATTCTTAAAAGGTTTATATCTAGCACCACCGAAGTACAGAGGAAACAATCCATAACAGTCAAAATTTACACCATAGCCCATTTAAAGCTGCAAGCATGTAGTTCATTTCTCAGACGGAAAGGTTTGTTTATACACCGAGTTCTCGATAATTTATGTGGAGTACAATGAGGCAAATAAGAAAGTAAGATCGAGCTTAGAAACTATTAATAGTAATACAACTCAATAGTAATCTATAGAGAAGACTCCGGAAACCAACGCTTCCCTACTCCTCTATTCAAAAGAAAGAAATCAATCGAGAAACTTGGCACAGTAAAATTGAAAGTTATATCGGCTTTATTTTGATGTTCATCAGACTATATCCACAAACGAATCGAAACGCACTGAACAACTCGAATGTCGTGTTCAATATAATCTCCCAAATAACAGTGTTCATCCAATCATGACAAATAAAAACAGCACATCGTATTTTTATGTTTTCTATGGGATTAGATCGTCGAATGACGGAATAAAATGATCCGTTCACTTACCTTATGACGGTAAATTGAAACAACCCGTCAGACAAGAAATATATCTTTGCGGAAACAACGTGCCAGCCTAGGAGCAGTTTGAATGCAGCAAGAAAAGTGATCGGCCAGGGTTCTGAATTTAACTTATGATGCTACAAAATTGGTAACCATTATCCCAGATTATTGTGTCTTTAGAGAATGTTTGTCTAGGGACAAAGTCACTTCTACAGATCGTTTGAACCGGGGATTTTGTCCGGTAAATCTCTATAATAATCCATGATTCTGGAGTTGATTGCGATGCGAATGTGACTGAACAATCAGTGCTGAATTGATAGCAATCATAAAGGTAAAAACAATTGTTCACAACGATCCCCAGTTGTGAGCCCATATAACAACTGCATAATAAAGCGGCACAGATGGTTACGTAGTTGCCTAGTTTAGTGATCATTTTTCCCGGGGGGTTATTTTTTTGGGGGAAACCCGAAGTGTTCTTTGTAGGTTAACTGAGAGTTCATAGTGAGAATGGCTTAACCAAGACCACACTGTTCATTCATGGAGCTGATACTGTCGGGATGCGCTTAGTCTTTTATTCTACGCACAAAACCCAGTTTGTGTACACAAATCGAAGTCTATCAAGCAGATCGCAGTGTCTTCTGCCGTAGTCGAATTCTATCTTCAAGATGATCGGGAGTTGATTAGGAGGATACTCACCTCAAACGTTCTGGTTCAGTCCTATCGCTACGGTTGATCACTTATCCTGGGATGTAACTGGATATTTTACCCATTTAGAATGAGGGATCTAAATGCCTTCGTTTAACTCTCTAGCAGACTGATCGAAGTCAGTTGCACCATGGACGTACTTAAGGGAACAAATCTGCACTGACACCGCAATGCAAAAACTATCGTTATGATTCCAGTTAACCCCTAAATGGATGGCTACTCTCAGTGCACGAATGAGGCTATCACGGGTCTTTCTTTAAAAAGAAATGTGAAAGTTAAGTCCTTCTTGACTACGCATGCATTGACAACTTTACTAGAGTTGACACCATATTTTTTTAGACAAGAGACTGTCATGGTAATCGATTCTTGCCGATTCTTTTGACTAAATCCAAGCATGTTTTCAAAGGTCAACCCCCTGAGGAGATGTACTAAACCCTGCAAGTGAAACAGTGAATGATGTTTTACTTTTGTCTCATTGGGATCAAACTTCGTAAATTTCTAACTTTTCCACTGCATGTATTCTTCATTACAATAAAAAATGCACACTAAAATAGATGACCTCTGTATAGTAAAAACGCAGGGTTTGTTTCGGTGTGAACTATATTCCTAAAGGAAAGACAGAAATCTTGAGTTTCGTTCACGTTTTCCTTATATTTGCTAGCAGCTTAATGGATGTCCCTTCTTGACAATTCAGAAGTTTAAATGGTGTTTTTGAATATGACACTAATGCCTTACATTAGGTCAGACATTTTTGTAATGTTTCTTTTTAAGTTGAGACGAGTCTCACCAAGTCAGTTCCATGTATATCTCAAGAGAATTGCATGTTTTGGGGCTGATAAGTGAGGCGTGTAGTTCTTTCGTCTCGATGTATGACCTGAAGCTGACCACATTCCATGTATCAAACTGTATGCAGTTCAGTTTTCTTGGCGCGTCTTAAACGAGACCTACTGAAATCGTGTTCGCGATAGTCGGTAAATTCCATAAAAATTCAATTCAAGAGCTGAGTCTATCATGTAGGTTTTGTTGTAACACGCTGTCCCTTAAATACTAGGGTTTTAACCACTTTAAATGGAAGAAAAACCGGTGCAGTACTTGACCAAGTCAAGTGTACTAATCGTTTTGCTCTTAGAGATTTCCTACTCGACGAGGTAAAGCTCATCGATTAGTCTGATGTAAAATAGTGTTTGCGACACGCATCATTGCCCGCTATAGATCTGGAAAAGAAGCAGTTAAAACTTCCAGTTAATATTTGGTTTATAAAACCGCATGGCATTGTGTGAGTGAAGTAAGCACCTAACATGTGATGTGGAATCAGTTGGACAATTGCTGAGTGCCTGGAATTTCGAATACCACATGAAATGTAACTTTGTGTTGCCCATCGAAGTTTGGTGAATTATCGGCAAAACAATGGACAAAAATAGGTTTGCATTCGATTTGCAGGGCAAAAGTATCCAGGGTTTAGAAGCCGTGGTCATTACAAACGGCACTGGATCCAAGAATGATAGAAAAATGAGAACCTGCTTGAAAGAATTCGTTATGTCATCACACTGAAGTTGCAGATGCCGATCGGTTACGAGTCATCCGCTTCGCTTTGTATTACCACCAGATTGTTTGTGCAGATAACAGCGGTTTATTTCGTTATACACCATTCTCATATTTTCATACTCAGGCTACGCAGGTTACCAGTTATTCCAAATAACCATTCATTAACAATAGAAATGTATCGGTGTTTTTGTTTCCGGTTATTCTCCTACACTAAATCGGGTCGTGAATCAAAAGATCCCATTTTCGACACTTGAGTTACCTTTCATAACGAGTATCGGGAAGTAAATGATCCTCAAATCATCACTGGAGATGAAGGCTAACATTCTCGGACACCATTTTTATTCATCCCAGAACACACTAGCTTTACTTTAAGTATTATGGTGTAGGTGAGTAAACTTCCTTTCTTAGAAATCCAGAACTATGCTGTTTATCGAAAAGGCTTACAATAAATCAATGTCAGATCGTAATTCAAGTGAACTAAACGGGTTTTCTTTATTAAATGAAGAACTTTATTTCACATAAACATCATAGAATTTACGATCGCTACGTTTAATCTATTTCCACTGATTCACACACGTTTAAGCGGATTGCAGCGTAAAGACAGGTGATTTCCTGGAAACACTGGCGGGTTTTGCGAAAGGCGGAATGTTAGAATCAAAAGCATGCTGCTTGTGCATGATCATTTGGACTTTAACGGACTTCAATTGCGTGCAGCTCCTCACGTCAAAGTTTCGGTTGAACGAAAAAAGCGCTAAGATTCTCATGAGAATAATTCAAAGTACTGATTGCTTTAAGATTACCGGTGAAAATCACATAAAATAATTCCGAGGGCTTCCTTGAGCTTTCCACCAATCCAAATCGATTTTCTCTCAAATGCCTGTCAAACTGTCATGAACGAATTTAATTTTCCCCTATGGGGAAAGGAATGTCTGGGATTGCTCCAAGTTTTCAGTATCTATACGCTTCTTTTGAGAACTTTTGCCATACTGCGAATGCAACCACAAGAAATGATTTTTATACCATAATTTATTTTATTTTCTCTTTGTTTGCATCTAAAAATAAGATAGTCGATTGAAGTAAAAGAGCCATTTCAAATGGTCACGCAGCATCTCGACTGCATAACTTGGGACGGAATTATTTCAACCAATTTAGAGATTTTCTTTTGGGATACGTATGTTTGTTGGGCATATGCACGTGAAATATGTTTAAAATACTGACTCGAGTTCTCTGAACATCCCATCATTGTTTGAACCCATTACCTCGAGTGAAATGTATGAACAAATTAGTCCTCTCAAGGTGTCGACCGCATCTGGTTGAAACATCTCAAGTCCTACACTTCTTAAACACGGTGCTGTTCTCACATTTTTGCAAACAACCGATATTTCCCTCAAATTCCTAACCATTCGAGAATGCTGGCTCCCAGTGAGAATCACACTCATCCCCAGAGGAACAATGCAATCCTCAATTGTGAAGTGTTTTAGGTCAATTGCTCTCGTTTTCACTGGTTTGAAATTGATGGAGCGGTCAGTTCTACGTCACCTTCAGTTATCAATCACTACCCCGCTGACATCCAGACATAATCGTTAAGCACTGGATGCCGCTTCTGTCCTAGTTCAGTTCATTTGCAAGTCCCTAAACGAGAAAGTCAAATATGTCTTGTGCATTCCTAGATTGTTCTTCCGCTTTTGACTCGGAAAGTTGATGAGCATGATCAGTCATGTGAATTACTTAGGTGCCACACCTGAAAGTAACCTTCGCTGATCTTTACATACCCAAATAGTTCCTCACAAGCTGAAAGTTCTCTCCTTTCGGATAAGAAGATTGCATCAATACTGTTCTGATTTTTTGGTGATATGAGATTTTGTTCAACAATGGGTTCTCTCTTTGGCCCTCTACTACTCTTCCCTATGATGTTCCCTGTTTTGCTAAAGGCTGATTTTGAGCTTCTGAAATGTGGCCTCTTAATGATCACCTAGGTCTCCCAAGTTTCTTTATCTGTTCTGATGGATAATAACTGCGATCCTCATATTGATGCGTGCTTGAAGTTAGCTGACAATAACCTATATGATTGCACCCATCCTGTACACATCCCACCCCTAAACCTGTTTGGAATGCAAGCTTATCCTAACTCAGATATCTGGGAACAGAAACTCCGTGGTACCCTGTCTTACCCGGACATAGACCGACAAGGAAAGTGTTCGTCCTCAACCTTTTAATGCATTTATTAGTTAATTTACAATTTTGCACGCTTACTTTCCCCACTCGCTCCCCCTCCCCGATTTTGTCAGCATTTTGACGGCGGTCTCTTTATAGTTGAAAGCTTGAATAGAACTCGCTGAAGCCTCAATACAATACATTACAACCTCTCCCGAAACGAAATGCACACAGTGAACATCCAATATCTACAGCATCCGTCATTCTGGCTGCAATAGCACAACCCCGGGTGTAGTGACTGATAATGTTATAGAGCAACAGGGATTTGGTGCGACGACATCAATTTTCCTGTTGACAAAGCAAACTGGAGTATTTGTTAATCGTCGATATGAATTCTCTGTTTGGAGACGATAGTGAGTGAATCCACGAAGAACTTTAACACTGACGTGGATAGATAAACCGAGTGTTGACCATGGTAACCATTTCAACAATGGACACTTGTTTGGCTCAATGGGGAAACGTTTTATTGGACGAGGGTTGAAAACTACGAGAAGAAAGGATACGCGAATGATACATATCTCTCGTAATCCGTATTTTTTAAAAAGAAGAGAATATAACAGTTAGGTACCAGTTATTTCAGACTCCGTTTCACACAGTTTATTAATGATACGTTCGATGATTATTTTTTTTAACAGACCGGGATGTATATCTGGATATTCTATTTAATCAGAGGAATTTGATATTGATTTAACCAAATACGGCGTAATCAAAGTTGATTGAATACGGTGTTTATTGCGCTTTTTAGATCGCTACCGAACAAAGTGGATGGGACTTAGATTTTGCATGTCATATCCATATTGACGAGCTGTATTCGGTTCTTACGGTCAAAACGAAAAACGGCTGTGATAGACGGGTAGGATTCTATTAGTTTTGATAGAAAAATTAATCACTAATTCTCCAAAATTCAGGAAGACGGGAGTAAAGATAAGTTATGATTTTGAACTTGTATATCACTTTGGAGATGAATTAACCGTAAACAAATTTCCACATATGTCGGTGTCAGATCCCAGGTGATTAGACAATGCAATCATGTCATGATTACTTCACTTTGTTTCTATAACTACGACTAACTTAGCGGTTTTGACGAAGGGTTTTAGCAATCAGAACAAAGAGGGAAACAAAGGGATAAAACCTGATAAAATCGGTCAATTCGGGCCATAATCTACTGGGCGTATTCTAAAGGCTCCATACGGAAAACCCAACTGGTCACCGAATATACTGACTTAGCTTTGTGAACCTTCACGCCATAGCGCAGTGTGATCGACAGCGAATTTCCTTCCCAAAATGTCTGCACTGGAAAACTAAGTAGTAGTAAAAGCCTGTGTTGGTGATTTATGTTACATTTATGCAAACCAATGCAAGCTGCTTTGCTTTCCCCAGCCCACGCACTTTGCCAATATTACCAATATTGGTAACATTAGGAGTGACAGAGTTGAATTTGTCGCACAATAACAATCAATTCGGCTCATTGCTTATGATAATCGCAAATAGGCAAGACGAATCATTTCTTATTTCATTTCTCGTTGTCTACTCATTTCTGATTGCAACTACTTACGTTCCAGGATAGTTTCGCTCGATTAGTTCAATTACGTGATAGAAATCAACATCCGAGTCTCATATGATAACACTGTTTTCAATTGACCACTTACCCTCAACAATCAGCATGCCTCATTGTATTGAAGTACAGCGTTGAGCACTAAATGGTAAGGAACATCTTTTAGTTTGGCGAGTCTCCTACATTGTGTCTGGGTGTGCCAAAAACAATGGAACGCTGGTCACCCAGTGCGTATGCATGCACGGAAGTGAATAAATGAACTCGTTACAGTTATGCTCCGATTCGGATTGCTGTCCGGAAGTAGCACAGTTTTTCATACGGAGACCGAAAAAAATTTGGTTGTGTAAAAATGGTAACACAGATTGGTGCCAATCTAACAGACAATGAGAAGTGATTGCACTCTATAGTTTAGTGGCCTTAGTCTGGTACACAAAAAGTGAATTCCTGATTCCAGATACAAATGAATGAAACTCAAAAATGTATATGATTTAAAACAGACTGGATTTCACAGTGGATGAAAGATTTTCGTTGCTATTTACTCAATTAAAAGTGAGTTGAATAGAGAAATGATTGTAACCAGTAGTAAATAAATGCGCATGTAGGCAGCTGAAACCAAATAAAGCTGCATTTGTTTAATTTGGAACAATTCCTTAAATTGGTTCGGGCATACACAGTTTTGGGAGTATTTCTGTCCGCGTAACTAGGTTTTTCATCAGAGAAAATGATCGCTCCAAGTACACCGATGTGAACTTGGTTGTTTCATGGCTCATGAACTAAATGAAAATATTTAGTTAGCCCTCCGTTGGTCGACTGGACAGTATGCACGGAGTCTCTTGGTGGTTTAGGGGTGCGCATTGCTGGGTTACCGGTTTTACTTTTCAGTGACATTATATAGCACTATTAGGAAGAATACTACTCAATCAACTTAGATAGTTCTCCCAACTACTTTACTAAAGATTTGTTCCGGTGGTCAACATCTCAAATTGTGCGTACTTGGTTACAGTCGAACATTAGGCAACCCAAAGTGTACGTTCACTTCGCCGATCCAACCCGTTTAACAACAGAAACGTTTGTGGACAACATTTCTTTCTGATAAGGGAGTACATTTTATTGGCTAATAAAAATTAAATGAATGATTCCTGTAGTTTGTGAGGGTATTAATCATTCAAACCGTTTTACTGCAAAGCCAACTAGCATACTTCACTTATATAAAGCGTACGGTGGCCAAGTAAACACTGCCAAAGGACACAAACGAGTCAAGAAGTAAGGCAGAAGTAATTGGATTTGAACACAATTATCGAGAAGATGCAATACCGTGGATCACTACAATCACTCTCGTTCAGTTCTATGCGCATCCTTGGTTAGCAGGCTTTTTTCTCGTGGCCTTGAACAGTAACATTTATTCTGTATCAAGAAACACGCGTGAGAAGTACGCAGGATAAGGAAATCGTCTCTCGACTAAACGTAACCTGGACTTTCTCCTCCAAATTAATCTGTTAATGGTTCAGTCATTCCACTGACTGGTAAATGGACAATCATAATGCTGTAATTTGTCCCAGTGGGGCAAAAGGCAGATCAGTTCGAGACAACAGACATTTATTTAGCGAACAGGGTTGAGACAAAAAATAACTGAGGTAGGATAGCTTTAGCATTTATTGTGTGTTACGGGTAATTGGATGAACACACATCAAAGCGCTGAGCGACAGCAAAGCACGATGTCCTCGCTTATAGGAGTGTCTTGTGTCTGGGACAAACATCTGTGAGGCAAGACCCGGGATTCTATGAATTTTCATGCACCGTACAGGAAAAAATATGTGATTCAATGCATCAAGTCATGCGTTCCAACGTTTTTCATCGACTATTTAGCTGAAAATTAGGAGTGACAGTTCCTGACTCGAAAGTGAGCATTTGGAGTCCCAGTAGAGGTGCAAACAGTGCAGACAGAGATCTCGGTTGACCACAAATCAAACTATTTCGAACAGGAATGATATGAGTAAAAAGTCGTCTAGGTATTTGAAAAAGGACTAATTTTAATGCTATCCTTAAACACAAGACTCTAACAAAATATATTCCTACATGAGCTATTTTCATTGACAGTTGTATGGTTTTAACAGCAAGCAAACTGTCTTTAATGCTCTTTATAACATTGCCTTCATGCATCAGTCTTTCCTCTGCACTATTACATCAAACGCCTCTGTACCAACAAAGTGTGTGTGTGTACCATTCGAGGACTGGAACAAACGAACTGAGTAAACAACTAGAGAAAGACATTTATTTTGCATTTGTGCTTGTGTGGCGACATCGGTTGCAGAAAACAATTGACTGTATATTTCACAATGTGAATAAAGTTCATTTAAGTAGTTCATTGAACCATGCTTTTTGTTTTCTTTGAAAGTAGAGCAGTACTGTTCTGAATCGTTAGTTTCACAAGAATAGTAGTGCCAGTAAATTTTGGTTCTCTTGCAAAACGATAATGTACGCACAAACAAATGACGTACTTAATGCTTTTCTGTTCGACCGGGCGCAATTATTTCCCGAACTGGACAGTTCAATAGCTTCATAGGAAATGGAGAACACACGAAGAGCAAACTGCTGACACCATGACATCACATCCTTTTTCCCAGCCTCCACAAAAGTGCTGTTCCTCACCTCGTGATGAGACAAGTCCAACGATTGCAAAACGGGTTTGTTCCACTGCCTCTGCGGAACGAGTTACTTTTTCCAAGCCTTGAATTTCATCCCACTCGCACAATCGATATACCTACAGGTCTGGTGATATAGTCGATGACTGGAAAACTCTTTTTCGGTGAAATAATGATTTGGAAACAACAATTGCACAAAATCTTCGCTTGTGGCGACCAAGGTGAACAACACGGAGTTGGTTTAGTTTGACCAATTTGAACATAGATAATTATCACGGGTTCTCGTTTATTACAGAAATCGTTTTCACTGCAACAAACAACTCCAAATAAAAAGGCCTACAAACACATGCTATCTTCTGTTTCGAACAATGGTGCACCAGATTGTAAAAACGACAGGTGAATACGGACCTAGTTGTGAAAAAGACGTTTCAAAGGCTTGGTGTAATTACTGCAAGAGAAATGGCCCCAATGGTTTGCTTGAATGGACTGAAATCACCGTCCTATTTCAAAGCTTGTATCAGCTGCCTTGGAGCCGATGATCATTGCCCTAGGGAATGAAGTGTGTGACAGTCGGAAATAGAATGTAAATGAATGACCGAGTGAATAAAGAGCTGATGCATCAATGTTAGTAGTAGTAGTGGTAGTAGTAGTAGTAGTAGTGGTAGTAGTAGTTAGTAAACTGTCAACTCCTGCAATAGGATTCAAGAGGCACGCCAGATGACGGCCAGTCCGTGTTAAAGCGGCTTAAGCTCTTTCGTTAAGAGATTAGAAAAAAACAAGGGGAAAATAAAGTAAAATGGGGAAAGCAAATGACGGTTGGGCTCAAAAATGACGATGTTTACGGATGTGTAAAGAAAGCTGACGTTTGTTGTCGACACGTTCACAGTTTATGAGGGGTCCAATGAGATTATCATTGATAAAAACCAGGTATTTGATACAGCTCACCCGGTCTATAGCTCATCGACACCGGGTCAGATGGAAGAGAAGGATGTGGTAACGTAAAGAGACATTCAAAACATTTAGAGGGATCAAAAGAGAGACCAGAAGCGGCGAAAATATGTTGTACGTTGTCTAATTTTTCAGAAAATTGAAAATATAAGAAGAATCGGAGACATTAAACCACACCGTCAGCGTAAATGAAGAGCGAAGTAGGGGCGTTAGAAGATAAATTGTCAGTATACTATTAGAAACTAAGCGCTGGGATAGGAGTGTATCTTGGAGTTCACTAATGCTTTGGCTTTCTTACTGTATATTTCGATCAATCACAACCCGGACAGATGACTATTTCGTTCAAACCATAAGAAGCCCACAATTTAGGCCTCAGAATATGCCATGGAAAACAGTTTTTTGCGTTACTTCCACGGATCTGGATTGCTGTTTTTTATTGTTTGTGCCATTCATATCTCTTAAAGTCGATGTGAATTTTTATGGGTTCTGTATTCATGATATAACTCTTGATCGTTTCCATTAGTAAACTAGCTTTTGTCTTACAATCATGGAATTAGAACTGAAACAAAACGTATTTATGGGAGATTGTGTTTGCGCTTATGCACGTGCGTGCACTCCGATCGACTTTGGGATTTTAAGAAAAGAGCAAACCGGAACCCCGCTTCTCATAACTCTTGCGAACTTACTGAAAGACATGCTTTTTACGAGTAGACACGAGCAACCTGCTTGATATTAAATAAAACTCACTGTCGTTGAATGCAACAGCAAACATGCGAGCAACGTGTCTGGGTGCAGGACATCTTAGTTTCTCGTCCTATCTATTCTCTCATTCATCGGTAGGGAATGTGATTGAACTTTTGGGATTCATTTGAACTAATCTGTTTCATACCTTCAAAATGAAGAGTATTTACAATCGAATCACCTTTTCGTTCCATCTGTATTCTATTTCATGGAACTCCAAGAGAGCTGTGAGGCTGTGATCAAATACACCTGATTTCACCATCACCGTAATCATAACCGTCACCATGAACTTTGACTAAATATCATCCTATAAGTTTCATTTGCCAAATTCCTCTCTGCGTTTGCTACTCTTACGTTTGGAAGAAAGGGAACCAAGTCACAATTGTTTTTAAAAAAATGCTCTGATCTACAATGGCTGCTGATTTTGAAGATCGTGACAGATCGACGTCCGTAAGCATACTTTAGTTAGTAGTGCAATATGAGTTACAACGTTTTTTCTCTAACAAATTTAGTCACATTTTTCATTGATCACACTGTGTGAAAAGAGATCATTCGGATCCACTGCCTCCAACTGTGTAAACCAAAAAGGGGATCCTCTACATCCTGAGGTCAAAGTGACCAGAAGACATGACGTAATCCACCCCCGGTCAGAAGGTCAAATCAAAACTGAATGGTCAATTAACCTGACCAGTTTATCCAACTGATTGCAACCTCATAATGACCCTTCGCACGTCAGGTTTACGGTGAGTCCCGACTTTTGCCACCATGTGATCGTATTTTTATGTAGAAGCTTGAAAATGAATATTTGAAAAGAATTTTTTGCTTCAACTATGGTTCCGAAAAGTAATTAACATCATTCCATTATGTATAACCTATAGAACAGCTCATTCTTACAGATTGTTGGTATCAGTATGTCACTACCGAAAGTGGATAACCGTGATCACCGTGAAATAAAAATCCATTTTTGGATTGCTGGTGAAATTCTGGTATATTTTTGCCCAGTTTCGCAGAATAGTGTATTTTTTCTCTCGACCCAGTCATCACCGGTTGGTTAGTAACAGTGTTGAACTGCTAAGGTGAGGAAAGCACGTGCAGGACAATAAAACAGAATCCCAGAACAATTCTTTTCAGCCAACGGATTTGCATCCACCTCCATTAAATCAATGATCAATAGTTGAACGGGATGTTTCGATAAAAAATTAGAGGGTCAAATCGGCGAAAGTGATTTTTTTCTCCCGGAAAATTATTTCTGATTATGGACATATCACTTATTGTTAAAACACAAGCAATCGGTATCACCATCTAGTTTACCGAAATTAGACGCATCCAAACCACGAACTACTATTGTGCGATTCTCGTAGTTATTTTTCGTGGTTTGTTTGTCTCTGTATAAGTTGCAATAGAGGACTCTGGGAAGAAATAATGCCCTCTAATTCATCCAATGGAATCTAATTGGAATGTGTTCCCCTTTTTCTCATTTTATTGTATATATTTTTGCATTTAACTTGCAGTGATTGACATGAGCTTATTAGACAGCGCTGGTGTGATGATAGTTACCTGCATGAAAGATACATAGGTCAATATCATTTGAGGTTGTAGCACACCTCAACTCTGTGTCAAAACTGAGCAAGTACATACCACTCAGTCTTGGGTGAATGAATCCGAAATCGACTTTCATAGGGTTCGACGGTTGGAACATGTTGGAGGAAATGAACCGAACCAGATGAAGCTATCACGCACGGCAGAGAAACGTGACCGAATGTGGTCTGTCGACCGATACGCTCTGCTCGTGACAGCAAAGATATAGCTCCTGGCCATCGATTATCGTCGGACTGTGTAGATAATTTACCCGATCTGTGAATACATGCTTTGTTATACGGACCGACTGGCGCGCGCACAACATTACGAAAAAACAGTGAGCTCGGGTTGCGCAGCTAAATAGAATTCCCCAAGGTACTAATTCGGCAACAGTTAACTGAATAAAAACATGTCAGTTCATGAAAACGGATTAAAAAGGAACCTGTGGGCAATAACTCGTTCTAGTAAGCGAGATAAAATATTTACAGAAGGCTATATGTTGTATAACTATTCGTTATACAACCGAAATTGAGAATTTCCTCAGGTTTTCGTCGGTTGGTATAAGATTATGCGATTTTGAAGAGTTTTCTTTGATGAGGCAATTGTTATTGCATTTATGCGAAGGAACGTAAAGATGATTTAACTGCGTAACATTCCTGGAAATTAGGGTCCAATAATCAAATTTATTGCATATAGGAATGTTATTTATTGGTGCTATGGGTTGAATCCCAGAACATTTCCTACTATATCCCCACTACTACCTCTACTCCCAAACCTGAATTAGTTTCAGTCCCTGCAATTGTTAGTTTCAATTGCGTCTACTTTATAAAAATTCACTTGCTTTGGCCTGGGCAAACTAGCAGTATCGCGCCCACGAGCATATCATGTATCTGTTTTTTATAAAGATTTTATCGTAATTTGTTTGACACAGCCTGAACTCAAACGTGATATATATATATATATATATATATATATATATATATATGACTCGCTACACAAATCG
>UZAN01043409.1:8661-26780 GCA_900618425.1 Echinostoma caproni
ACCGTCAACAAGTAAGACTGCGCATATGTGTAACATGCTAACACAGCACTATGTGGTGGTGGTGGCGAGAGCCCGCTGCTGTAGCATCCATGCATTTGGCAGAATTCCGATGGGACAAAAAAGTGAAGTTCAATACACCAGATCTCGGACCGGGAAGGAGAACACGCATTCAAAGCATTTTTGGGAGTTGGGTAAAAGCCAAAGATTTATTGGTAAAGAAGAAATCTCAGCACAATTATTAGAAAGAATATCCAGTTTTCATTGTGACATGATGCGGTAATATACGGTTGCCTAACTGAGACAAACATATGAAGATTTTGTTGGAAAAGCATTAATGTATCATGAAAAACGTAGGACTCTGATATCATTTGCTAATTATCTGGACAGCATTCCAGCAATTTCGATTAATTACACCTGCCGAGTCAAGTTGTGAACCCTCTACTAAACATTTTCGTTGGCTTATTTGTCATCTGACCCCACTCCCGATTAGCTGAAACCGCTATCTATTACAGAAAGAAAACACAAAGTTGTCAGATATTCCCTGCTGGACTTCATCTATCTCTAAATAATAATAATAAATGACCGTGATTCATTGAATGATTTCAAGAGCTGTCCCAACACAGGATATTGCACAAAATATTCATGTGGAAAATTCGTTCGATAAGTCAACGCACTACTTTAGCCCAAACTATTATCCCACTTGTTGATTATCTAGTATCCCCAGCCTACCGGTTTCCTATGCTTTTGCACGACTGGTCACATCAACATTACGGTGGGCATGGATGAAACAGCATGTCACAATTACCACACATACACAGCCACATACACATGTACAGTGACACAGCTTCGGTCACATGTCAGGTCGAAAACGTATGTGAGTGTAATTTATCTAGCGATCACATGTATGCTGTTTTTGACGTACTCCTCAATCCATTCAGAAACGAGTTATTTTTAGAAAAGGTTGGCAACAAAATGTCTTACGTCATCTGATGACGTAAACCCTGGTGCAAATAGCAGTAAAAGTGATCCACTGAACGAATAGATTGACCGTTTGAGGCCAGTTTGAGTGTTTTTATAAATGCACTTAAATGTACCTAGTTTCTCTTTTACGGACGTATGTGAATACTTTCAAGGGTGTTCATACAGTGATCAGTTTTGCATTCTGATTGGAAATGAAAGAAGCAGTAAACTTTCTGTATGTCAATCTCACAAGAAGCCATGGAAGCGTAGTCAAACATTCTACTATTTTCATAAACCAACATGGATTGGATAATATGTTCTCTTGGCCAAGTAGGTTCGCTTCTGAAGCTTAACAGAACCTTGGGTCAAATCTTGGAAAATCGCACAAGAAAAATTAGTTCAGGCGAATGCTTACTTTTGGAAATACGAAAAAAATAGAATTCAAACAATTTATCATAGCGGATGTACGAAATGTTTCGTTCTAAATAATCTGACGGATCAATAACCAAGACCGCCATTGACAACCATGAAAAGAGAAAAGAGAGCACTTTTGAAACTTCCCGTCAATGGAAATCACCAGATAACCTCAACCCTTATGCGTTTCTCGCTCCATAGTTACGTGTGCAATCGAAAATCCGACGGATAATCTCCGTAAGTCCGAAATCACAAGCATCTATTCTCTCGTCATTTATGTGCATTCACCATATTTTTTTGCTTGAATTCGACAAATTATGCGAGGAGAACCATCAGGTAATTGTTTTAAATAACTCAGCTACTAACGCGGGGCTGGCTGAGTACTGGTAATGTGAGGGGAAGGGAACGGACATAAATGCAGTGTCGAAATTCTTATGCTAAGTGATCATAGCGATGACTTCAACATGACTCATACAGTACTGTTCAACGCATCAAAAGCTGAAATGGTGGCGGTTTGCCTCTCTGGCAATTAGCTGTAACCCAAAGTGGTTCGTCCAGTAACCTCGATTTCTTCGACTCAACCTGACACAACCGATACAACCGATCGTGTAAGGTGTGGCAGGACTCATTGACACAAATCGGAAACAGACAAGCCCTCTGAACTTTTCGAATATGAACATTTTCAAAGCGCGCAAAACGCAGCATATCAATCATATTGAATACACCAGAAGATTACACTAATCGGACATTTGAAAACCCATAGCCCCGTTTTCCAAAACAAGCTTTGTTGTCTACTGTGATTCATACTGGGTGGGGGGAACACTGGGAATATGTATCGAATATGATTATATCATTCTTGAGATTCACTTACAATTTGTAAATTATCTAGTATTCTGAATATGTTCAAATTTCCTGAATTTCAATCAGCCAAAAATGAAAACTAATGTGTTGTGTAATTCTATGAGTAAGAATGATTTCTATTCTGACTGGTCGATGTATCAAACAAAACAGTGTAGCTTCTCGCAAAACGAATGTCATGAACAAATTTCGTCGAAGAGTATTTAGGAAGGAAATCACCACACAATCCCTCAGAAAAGATTATTTATCACTGTTCCTCTTGTCAATCACTATCTCGAGGAATATTTCCAAAAAAAGTATCGCTTAATAGCAATCCTCATGTGATTCACCCGAACTGGAAACATTCTGTTCAAATCAAGTCAAGTCAATACTCTATGCACCCGAATAGATGAAGTTTCATCATGTACACCCTAGTTGTGGATTCAGATTTACAAAATCATATATGATGAAACTGAAAGTAGTCAATTTTGTGTTTGTCAATGAAGCAAGCAGTTGCGCAATTCTGTGGAAAATCTCTGTTTGTCAATATGGAGACATCATATGGCAAAACAGAATTACGATAAGAGGAGGTACGTGCAAACAAAAGTTTAAATCTTTAGTGTGTGGATGATGTAGATACAGCTTTTGAAAGTGCATTGTGTATTGGGCGGTGAGTATCTGAGAGCATTTTGGCAGTGAATTTGCACATGCTTGTAGGTGTCTATCTGCGACAGAATCTGGCAGTTTATCCCTGACGATGCCACTCGACATTTAGAGATGTGTTTCAGAGATCATCCGAATCGGTCATGAATCAGAGGCTCAAAGATTAGTTGTTAATGTCAAACATTTCTCGCTGTCTATGAGTTCAAGGGTTGGTCACATCACTCGGATGGAATCGATAGCATGACGTTCCGATCTTGTAGAGAAAATGACCTAAAACTGTCTAACGGTAGTTCAGTAGCGGAGCAAAATAGCCCAGTGTAAAAACGAGTAGAATTTAACCTTAAACAAGGTCCATGCTTAGCGCGTAAACAGTCACTGCTCATCCTTTACATCTTTTACACCCTATACACCCGTGGCACGATCACGTGAACAGAATAAATGGCAATAAAAAACCAATATTCATTCCGTTGGAACACACCATGATGCAGGTGATGGAACACGTGTATCCAGGGTGAGGGTGGGTGGGGGGGATGGGGGAACGCGCAGACGTGTATCATGATCTGTGAGTGTGCACACGACGTCAAAGAGAAACAGGTTGTGGTAAGATTCTTTACACATTAGTTTTCAATAATCAGCGCATCGGTGATGATCATAATGCTTCTATGGTCACGCGGCCAGCAGTGGACGATAAACAAATCATGTTATACACATAAAACAGGAGAACGTGTTGAACAGGAAGATGAATAGGATTTTAAGTAACCCCGCGTTCACGTCTACCAAAGACTGCAATCGCATCACCCGAACAGTACCATTTCGCATCGAACAACAAAATTGAGAAAACAACGGGCAACCTGTATAGCTCGTGGATTGAATTAAATAATTACAATGACAAATAGTTTGTCACGTTGAAGAGTAATTTGTACGAGTATCAGTATAAGTTAGAAGATGCATGCTTCAGTGTCATCTGTAATCGCTGGAAACAGGCAATTTTCATTGCCCAAAAGTTAGGGCTACGAATCACAGCTCAGTCGAACATTGATAGAATCTTCTTCTTCAAGGAGTGACGATCAAACCAACACCTACCAAGACGTTCCAGCATTTTTTGCGTTAATAGTGGAGTGGATATCATAATCAATCATAATATAGTTTTGTTCCTAGAAAAAACTTTGTTTTCATTACTGGATTATGAGGTGAAATAATAAACTATATCACAACCATTAAGATGTCAATCATAGTTCTCAATTCATTTGTTTCTGCACAATCCGGCTTTCATTTACCATATCTTTTTTTCTTTTACTTCTACTACCTTATATTGAACACAAAACAACATAATTTTCAGGAAGGGGAAGCGACTAGTCAAAGAGCTGCAACACAACACACGGAGGGGAAAGTCAAGCGGTGGTGGTGGGATTCGAACACATCCCCGGGATGATAATTTGGTGATGTTACTATCGTAGTAACATATATTCACAGTTGTTCGGTGTTGCATTTCCGGAATTAATCATGAATCGCCAGCTGCACCGTTTTCCTACCGCATTCCGAAACAGATCACCAATTTCCCCTTATTGTTTAAACGTTTCTAAACGCATCGTGTCACCATTCGATGATCGGGTAGTGGATATCAATCTGATTTTCATATAAATACACCTAATATCTGAGCGTTGACTGCAGAGCAATACCAGACAATTTACGGACGCGCATTCCTCAGCCTAATCATAGTCACCCACGTGTGAGTGACCTCTTTTCTTGTCGTTGTGCTCCTTTACATTCCTTGTACCGCTCAACATACTCAACTTGTTTTTAAGTGATCCAGTGAATGGCTTTAGAGTTTCAGAAAATCATGTTTGTAGCCATCCAGGTGGATCACGAAATTTCAGATAAATCAAATAAGAGAGTGCATTTTCGAACCAGAGTTCATGGAAAACCATTTGCTGTTGAGTTGAATTAAAAATGGGCCTTCATTCGCGCCTTTTGACAATCATGATATCGTGTACTGACCGGCCACTTCCTCTAGACTTCAATTTCACGCATAATCATTAGTGTTGGGACCCTATGATTTCTTAGGCCATGACGTCATTGGATCACGACGTTATTGACCGATCGACTGATCGACCAATTCTAATTGTTATCGCGCACGCATGCACGCAAGCACATAATTAACGCAGACTCACTTTAATACAAGACTGATCCCATTGTGTCAATTACATTTCAGCATGAAACTTACAATTATGATTAGTTCTTTCCCGGGTTTACTAACCATCTGGACTGCACCTCGCGCCTGCGATTCGCCTGCTTGCCCACCTGTCGCTTTGCTGACTAGTTCATATGGGGGGTACACAATTTGCCGATCCATGTTTGTTCACATGAAAACAGTGAAATAGTGGAGTAGGCCAACGGTGGAATCAGATTAGATTTGTAATGCGGTCAGCAGCCAACTTAGCTTGTGGGACCGAGCCAGAAGTTCGCTGAAATCATTGCATCTCTCAGGAGTCAGTAATGTTGATCGAAAGCGAAAGATCCCAATCTGCCAGGATCAGCATATGGATCGGTGGGGCCTGCAACGTCAACTTAGAAATAGCCTTAAGAAAGATCGCGAAAATTGGTGGGCCCAAATAGCTAGTGAAATGGAGGTACCTTCTGCATGAGGGAATAGTCAAAGACTCTTTCACCCGATACGCAGCACCGGAGGTCGTCGCAGACCGGTCAGTGAGACCATTTGCGATAAGGATGGGCAGATTATCCACAATAAAGAAGAACGACTTGATCGCTGGGCTTAGTGTTTTAGTGAACAGTTCAATTGGCGCACTGCTTATGCGGTCATTCCAGTAATTGCGGCGGAAAACCCATGGGTGGGAAAATGTGAACCTCCAACCGATTTAGAAGTACAAAGCGGTATGCAATCATTATATAAAGGAAAGGTAGCCGAACCTGACGGGCTTCTCCCTATTACTTTTAAGGTGGGTGGTAATTCTCTCGTCGACTCGATTACTAGCTTATTTCGGAACATCTAATCGGACGAGCGTATCCCTTCTTCCTGGGGTGAATAGTTGATCGTCCTGATCTTCAAGAAGGTATCGAGCACTGACTGCGCAAACCACTGTGGGGGTAGTTTAGTCTCAGTAATCATAAAACTGTTGACATCCGTGATACTTCGCCGCGCTACCGCCTTAAGAGAGATGAGTATCCGCGAACAACAGGTTGGATTCCGACCGGGTCGCGGTTGTATTAATCAAATCTTTACTCTGCGTCAGTTCCTCCAACTGCATCACACACATCTTCGGCCAACAATCGCAGTGATCCTTGACCTAAGAGGAGCTTTCGACCATGAAGCTCTTCTGGGGTCACTGCTTCGTAAAGGAATGCCGCGGAAGTATGTGAACCTATTGCGGTCGCTGTATCTTTATACTTCTGGCAGCATAAGGGTACACGATGGGCTAAGTAAATCAGTTCAAACCAGGAGCGGTGTTCGCAGGGTGCCCACTTCGCCACTCCTGTTCAATTTCATCGAAGACGAAATTCTGGAGAACGCACTCAGTGGTCTCTACAACGTAAGTATTCAATGTGCAGTTGAAGAAAAGCTGTGTGATTAAGATTACGCTGACGACACCATTTGCTGCTCGAATGTATGTAGGATACACAAAGCGCACTTTGCACCTTCAAAGTGTAAAGTGATGCTACAAGACTGGATGTCGTCTACCCCAGCGTTAATGCTTGATGGTCAAGAATTAGCTGTAGTGGAATGTTTCACCTACTTAGGTAGCCTCGTTACAAATGAATAAAGCACAGTCAAATAACCGTCCGCATTTCCAAGGCTCGAGCAGCTCACGCAGGACTGAAACACCTTTGGTGCAGCCGCGATGTTACGTTGAAACTAAACGATCGTATATACTGCGCCAGTGTGCGGTCAGTTCTGCTCTATGGTTGCGAGACCCGAAATTTACGCGTGTAAGATATTCGTAAGATATTTACATAGTTTGACCTGAGTTGGATGAAGCTAGTGTGTAAACAACATTAGGGTATGGTGTCACGTATTTGGTAATGATTCGATGAAGAATTCGTTGTCCCATCGAATTCAGATTGGTCTAATTGGCTGGTTAGGACACGTATTGCGCATACCCAGTCATCGTCTACCGCACCGCCACTTATTCGCAGTTGCGGCTTAAGATTGGAAGAAACCGCGTGGAGATCAACGAACGACGTGGAAACGCGACATGAAGAAATGCACAGAACGATTAAGTAGAATCGGTGTCTCCCGTTTTTCAGGTTAAGGTCTAAAAGACTCTGCGAGTGGCTGGTTGGCGACAGTGAAGGATATGACAGTGAACCGACAGCAATGATGGTCTTGTTTTGATTTCCTATCAGGTTAGAATGCTTGAAAAGGTATGCATGCATACTTAGATTGTGCAATCTCTATTGGTTGACCATAGAGGGTCACTTTCTTTGTCTCCCTCCAATTGAGCTTCATCCCTTTCCATCTTGTGCTTTATCACTTGATTTGTGTACATTGTGAGCTTGGCAGTAATCAGTGAAATTCGCTTCACTGTATCTCGCTGTAAGAGGATGATGATGATGATGACATGAAATCGCTAAGAGTAGTCAGTCTGCACAGGTTCGAAGAGTGACACAATAAGCACATACACACTGATGACTCCAATTCAAGCCTTCCCCTCCCCTCAACTGAGGTATTCCATGCTGTTTTGTGCACATGCGACCATCATCGCTCGCGAGAGACTGCGAGTCAAGTACAGATGGCCGCCTGTTCAAAAGAAAGCAGGAAACAACTTGGATATGTGGTTGGCAGTGAAGCCCCGCGGAATGGTTCGGCATGGACATCTATTCTATCATACACTATGTGAATATCTAGTTATAGCGTCATAATCATATATGGAGATTCATACTTTGTTAACATCTAGGTTTTCGAACGTTGTTAATCAATTCTCATATTTTCGCATAGTTCGCGCTTCGAAATTCTACAACATTATTCAAAACCTAATAAGAGTAGGAAACTTTAATCCGTTAAGCCACCGTTGTCGTATAAAAGGAGTCAAAAAGTACCGAGCCGTATAATTCATATTTCTACCCACCAACAAAGTCATGCATATCCCACTGCACTATCTACTAATCTAAACCGTCCTGTTGAATCACACACCCAGCGACAAACGGTTTGTATCCCTCACAAGGTTTTCACAGTATCACTACTGCTTTGCAAAATAATACAACTATTTCTCGGTATTATTCCGTTTGTCGAGTTACAAGAACAAACAGGAAGTTTCTGTTTAGCCGGCTTTTATAAAAGAAAAGTATGGTTGAAAATGCAAAATAATGCCGTGATAAAAAGTGTCCATCCATCTGCAATTCGATGCTAGTAAAGCATATCAGTATTGCTTGGGGCTGCCGTTTCGTGCCTAGACATTGATGCACTTACTGGGCTCGCATGACTTTCAAAAGGTTTCCAAACACGCTTCCTCGTCGATCAACAACCAATCTTATTCAACCATCTTCTCTGGGTCAGCCTTCGATTCTCCTATTCATGAATATCCAAACTATTACGAGCGCTCTTTTCTTTCATTGTGCGGCAGCTCGTCCGCGATACGTCCCCTCTAAATTCATTGTAACATTCCTTTTTGATCAACTGATCAAAGGAGTGCTTTCATTTCTGAAGCATGATTTCTATGACAAAAGACCCAATGCATCCATCAGTGCTTGTTTTCTGGTATCTTCTGAAGGTAATCCATTCGCCTACTGGTGAAATTACCTTATAAATCATGCTTACTGCATTCCATTTGAGAAAAAGCTTCCATTTGTTTTCCCTCAATAAAGAAAATGTTTTCTAAACGGCCCTTAGTAAATCAGATTTCCATCAAACGAGTCAGATCTAGGGCAAGTGTGTTCATTCATACGGATCCACTCAGCGGACTGCCAAATTGTGTCCTTTGCTTCCGCGGAATGGACGCTCTGAGCAATTCTATCTTCGGTCGAACTAGTACTCGGAGAGCAGGATACTACTGTGCCTATGTTATCTTACAATTTCGATCAAATTATCTTCGTGTGGGAGGCTAAGAAGCAGGAAAACCAATTTTGGGCTTTTTACTTAAGGACTGTTAGGATCTACTGAAATGTGGTTAGTTCGGAAGTGAAACACAAGGAAGTCAGTGGACTGTTTTTACGGGGTTAGTCTGGAACTATTGACCATGTGTACAAAAGAATCTCCTATACGACCTGCTTCCTTTTATCTGAAACTACAGTTCAATTTGACCTATTTAAAACGGCGGTTTTTGAAGTGATCCCACGAACTATCATCCAGTTAGACATCTTCCTGCTATATCAAAAGTAGAGAAATCTATTTCCAGCATAGCCTTCTGCAGGCAGATCAAAACCAGTATTGATTAAATCTATCTTGCTCGCGAAGGATAGCAAAGAACAGTTGTTGCAGAAAAGACAGTCCTGTTAAATTTGCCTCACGCTTTTTCCGAGGAAACCACCTAGCTCTGATACCCAGGGCCCATTGTTGAGGTATTCGAGTACTGCTTCTCTATTCGCTTGCGGTTTCTCATTGAAAAAAACCACGACAGTTGGAGTCTCTCAGTCACTGCTAAAATTTATTGAGTACGATGAAAACGTGGTATATGCCCGGTATTCAAACATGAGGCAAGCTACTAGGAAAAGAAGAAACACTGCGATATTTCGCACCGGTCTCTGGTGAGTCGTTTCGGATTTGATAGAAGTAAATAATTTAGGCGTAAAGTTGGTAAACAAAGCTATTGCAAAGCTCCTGTCAACAGCTGTATCAGAACCTCTCCGAATAGGAACTTCAAAAATATCACATTATTGCACCATCGTTAAAAATCAGTTGTACTGAACTTGTTGAGAGTGTTTTTACAGTAATTTCAAAATCTCCTGCTAATTCTAAACTATGGATCAATGTACACTGCTCGTTGTGACACTTCTTAAGTAGAGAATGAACTATCTCAGCTTGATTAAACAGCACGGAAAGAGAAAATGACCGACTGGGGACACGTAATTCGTTCACTCTTGTCGTTCTTCATAACCTTCCCTATATTGCCGCGTGTCGTAGTTCATCGAATCTCACTGGTTTCGTGACAACCTAAACAATTGCTTAGTTGTACGGTCAGCGCAGCCAATTCCCCAAAAACGGGTGAATGAACACACGCGCAGGTGAGATTACACTCTTTTTAGTTACACTGTCACTGATGCCAACGGCACCTGAGTGCTTTCATTGACTATACCTTTTGCAAATCAAGTTGTCCCAATATCACGTCAAGATCTCCTTGGATCATTTCAAGCTGTCGCATTGACCTCACCGGTGCTGACAAGCCTCCCAGTGATGTCTGGATGACCACCATGCAGCATTGATTTTTCTACCTCCCGTTGAAATGCGGGAACCAATGTGGGACGCGCTTCGGTCACATACACCTCAATTCCCATGACATGCACATTGGTTGTTTATCTTGCTAGTACGCGTGTGCCTCAGTGTGTGTATGTGTGTCCCCCTCGGCTGATACCATTGGATGGTGCGCGATCAGCGCTTGAGCCATTGCTTGCGTCCATCGCGTAATGCTGCAATAGAAGCTACACCTCAAGTGGCTGCACTGGGACACCAATGGATCATACTCGATCGATATTCACATCAGTGTTGACCAGATTCACATCCAGTTTGTTCGACACTCTCAGGTCATAATGCATCTCTGTGACAGTACCACAGAAGAACCTTCAAGCACTGAACAATCAAAATGACCATTTTGATCATATTTTCGGAACGGAATGAGATATCTCTATCAAATCAACTGCAATAAAAATAACGTAATGAGGGCTATCGAAAGGTGTCATAATTTTTATGGCAGTTACGGAATTTTATAAGACAGTTGTTCTTATGCATCGCTGGGATTATTTTACGATAAGGCTCGAGTAGAACAGTGAGAACGATCGAGGGCAATCTACGCGTGCCTGGGTAGAAACCCACACTACATAGTTCAGACAGGCAAACAACCACCTTCATGAACATCAGCCTGCCATTGGACGTGAAGACCCGGGGTCACAAATCTGGAACCATTGCACATGGACAAGTCATGCGATCGTGATCGATAAGTAAAAGGTGGTGGTGCGAGCTAAGAAAAGGGGGAACGATTAACTCATGAAGCTCTGCACTCGGTCAGTTGATTAAGATTTTGGTGTACTCGAAAGTGCTCAATATGAGGATCCTTATCGTAAAATAATCCCAGCGATGCATAAGAACAAAGTCAAAATGCGAAGACATTTCTTTTCGATTTATCGCTTCAGGTATTTACGTATATAGTTTGATTAGTCAATAGAATAATGTAAGGCCTGGGCTGAAGTTGAATGAATGTTTGTGTATAAAGTGTTCAGTAGACAACAAGCTATCGATTCATGGATAAACGGATAGAGAAAAGCCGGATAAAATTGTAAGATGAACGGTGTTAGTGAAGAATGTGTAAAGCAGGTATGAAAGTGTGCAAAAATAAAGAGACAGTAAATGAGGAGTGAGGATTCTGAGTGCTGAGGTAATATTTGATTGGTGGTGGCTTCGGTACTCACTTTTCTAAGAACGATCACCGGGTGGTTCCATGTTGAACCTAAATCGAGAAACGTGACAATGGCAATAAGATTGTTCGAAGACAGTTTGCACTTAATACTTGGGAATGCCATACGTTACCTAAATCCAACCGGTTTACTTTGGATGATGGAGGTGTTTAAGTGATAAGTGATTTCAGCGATAAAGACTATCGAATTCAAAGCCCATACTCAGAAAAGTGCATTTTGCAAACATACCAATAATTAAACTAGCATTTTCTTATAAAATTACGTAACTGCCATAATAATCATGAAATGATCCGAGGACACATTGATATGATACTGGGATAACTTGGCTTGCAAAAGGTATAGATCCTACTTCTGAATATCGTTCGAATTGTGAATAACCAGGAGTAACTTTTCAGCTTGATCGCTTTCGTCCCAATATAATTTCACACTGCTGAGCATTTCTTTTCATCGTCACGAATTCGGACCTATTGGTATCCGCCTGCTTGCCATAAACAATGTAACTGCATATGTTTTAGCTCGAGCACGTCACAAAGATTCCCACTGGATCCCGTGGTCGTTAACACTTTCCTCAGCGCTTTTCATCCTTCTTTCTGTTCTGCTCACGGTTATTTAGCCTGGGTATCAACTGAGTTATTTGGTCGTATAAAAACACAGCTCAACAACAGCAGTGCACTTTTCCCGGTTGCAGTTACATACCCTGAGATAAATGGAGGCGGAGTGCAGTCAGACCACCACAGAAGGACACAAGGAAATCATTAACTCACTAATCCGTCTGACCACGTAACCATCTCAGCCAAACACTCCTCGGGATTGTCTTGTCACCAAAAAAGTTGAACCATCGCTAGACCATGAGCGATCGGATAGCTAATTCATTGCAAACTACCCTCCTTGGAAATCTCAATGACTTTATCACAGCTCCAAATTAGGGTCTGGTTGACAGCAGCCCCCATATTGTTTAATCAGAAACGCATATACTCCCTTGATCCCATTAATATTTCTCAGATGGTGTTTTCATTCACTTAATCATTGGACAGAGATCAGCTCCACACTCAGGCAAACGATCGAAGTCCGATGTGAACCATTAGGATTGTGCTCCTTCAGGTGTATATCACGTGATTGAATTTAAGAAAAACAGGAGTTAATCATCACATTGTACGTAGAGCAGATGAACAAATATCAAAGAACTTACAGATATGCAATCTGACACGAACATACCGTGAATCTGTGGTGAGTAGGTAGACTGCTTTTGGGGTTACGGGCATAGCAAAATTTCGATTTTCGGGCCTACTGAAACAGATTTATTTATATTTATGACTATTCCCCACTCAAAATCACAAGTATTTGGATAAGATGATCTTTTATGACGAACAAATAATTTTTCCGAGACCAGAACAACCGTATACTCTTCACAAAATGCGTGGTGCGAATTCCGGAGAAGTGGGACATAAACGGTGGCAGTGGTTGTGGTGGTGGTGGTGGTAGTGGTGGTGGTGGCATAGGTAATCGGAAGAGAATTGCACATTCTAATCTGCAGACTGTGATAAACGTGACCTGTGACTGCTGTGAATGCATTCTCTATGATTTACTCGTGCGAGTCTTGTATAGGTAAATCTCTCCGAATTCCATTCACTATTTTTATGCAATCGCTTTTCCTTCAGCGTCACCGAGCAACATCCCCAAAACTTTTGACGATTAAATGAACTGACATTCTGCGTTGAGACGTGTTCTTATTTGGGACTATTACAAGCCATCAGTCAGCCTACTCATTTATTCGCAGACTGAGCAGCGTCACTATGGATACAGCATAATCACCAAAAGGTGACGAGCGTAGACTAAGAAAATAAGTAAAAATATTAGACGAGCAACAATGACTTATATCATATGATATCAGTTGGCTACATACAGACTATATTCAGTTCCGTTGGGAACAATAAAATATGTTCATTTTTCGATGACGTCAAACGTGAATCCTAAAACAATTTTGTGAATAATATTTTGGTAACTTCTCAATGGAGGACAAATCGAACTCTAAACGCTTCCCCGGAAAAAAGGCACATGATTTTGTGTGGAACCTACTGTATTTAGTTACGACAGTCTTCTGCATGAAAGACAGTCTCGTTCTGGTGAGAATAGCAGCAATTGTTGACCTCAAAAGTCACTGTGTGCTTGATTATCATATCTATTCAACCGTGGACCACAAACGTCATCGATATTCCATTTGGCGGAAAAGTACAGGTCCCTCGAAAGTTTGATAGTATGACCCGATCTGATCAATTGTGCATTTTAGACCAATCTATGCTTAAACGTTTAATTCTGTTTCCATGATACTTATCACTACGAGCAGCTTACAGTTCCATATCTTTTCATGTTGAATTTACATCGTCAGTGACGTAACTGGCAATTAATAGCACCTTAGCAGATTTGAAACTTACATTTAGGCAAACAGCAAAATATGCACATAGATCGAATACGGAAGAAACAGAACAAGAGTATGTTCAAACTTAGAGGTTCGTACGCGACTCAGTTACCACTTCACCTTCGTCAGTAAGGATACGGGTCAAACATCAAACAGGGGAATTTGCATAGATGTCAATTCTCGCAAAATCGACTTGAAAACTGTTACGGCTGGTAGATAAATCGGAGTAAATCGGATGTGTTTATGTGTGTGAGAGAGAACTTATGTGAGTAACACGATCACAACAAACCACATGTGGGTTGCACATTGTGGTGATAAGGCAGTCCATAGGAAAAGGTGAAACGTGACTGGTGATGGCCAAGCAACGAGGAAGAACAATGACCTCTTCTTCAAGTGAACTGATGAGATGCCAGGAAAGCAATGAATAGTAAGGGGTAAGATCTATGGATAAACAAACGAGGGGATAACAGACTGTTTGGTGGGAAAATGCCATAAATCTGCGGATGTGAAACGAAAACCGCCTGAGTTTGCCAACAGTATTCAGAATATTGGGCAGACCATCTGCAATTACTTTCCGTGGTAACACCATGACATTTGGTGGTATCCACTGAACGAACGAGAGGACTGTAAATGTACGCATGTTGATTGAGGAGAATGGAAAATAATAATTGAAGATTTTCAAAAAATTGATATAGATAAGTTAAGAGGTTAGCTTGATTGCAGAGAAAAGTCCTAACTAGCAGTGAGATTATAAAATAAAGAAAGAGGATTACACTGATTTGAAATAGTTTCACATCAGAGGAACGTCCTCGGCACATTTGCTAACTTGATGACAAAAAATAAATATTTCGAGCGAATAGTGAATAAGTACGGGGAAAGAACAGCATTTTGAGGAACTCAAGAAATATTGATCAACGGGGGATATAAATTCTTGTTCGGCTTAATGCGTTGAACTTTGTCAGTAAAGTAGTTATTTAACCACTGAAGAATCGGTATAATGCAAACATTTTACTCCAAGTTGTAGAGAAAAAAGGTCGAGAGACCGAATCAAATGCAGAAGAAAGAATCAGTGAGTATAAAAAGGGACGCAGTGTCAAGCGGCTTGGTGATAAAAGGAAAGACGGATGATATTGCCGCTAAAATAGAGCAGTTTGTTTTGTAGACCAGGTTCTATGAAACAGTAAAGGAAGAAGGTATGCTAAGAATCGCAATTTAAACAAACTTTACTATGGCGCTGTGGAATTCGATGCAGCATGCGATGAGTAAATGGAACCCGCATTGTGAACTGAGGTTCGTTGTTGCGGACAACGATCACCACCTACTATGAGCGCATGCACTGCTACTGGGGAGCATGTGGTTCTTGATGATGCAGCAATCGGTTACGCTATTGAGCTCACCAATGACGATAATGAGTTTGTTGAGGACAAGGATAAAGTACTAAAACGGAGATTACCCAACTACTTTTACACACAGTAAAAACGAAATGGATTGAAATGAAACGAAATGCGAAGCAATGACACGCGCAAATCATGTTGTTCAATCTTATGGCTCGTTGAGTAAAACGGGCTAGTTCAGGAATAAGGAGTGATAGCATCTACAAATCCTTTTGTTTACAACATCTCATGGATACTGTGTTCAGTGAGGATTTTATCACACACTTTTGTAAAGAACAGTAAATGGAGTGAACCCCATAGTCGCGAAAACCTGCGGTTCAATGATGCAAACTGGTTAGTTAAGCCCCGGGACTTGGATTGGAGGACCGCATAAGGCCCCATTAGGTTAGGTTAGGCACAGAATTGAACCGGATGGTAGTAAGGCAACCTACCACCAAATATTACTCAGGGTTTACAAGAATACCACGATGAATGGTCGGATTTTGAACCGATTTTGAGTGAAACAATTTATTTCGCATATAGTGAGATGAGGCTTGATGGAAAAAATGGTTCGTTTATTCGACAATGCGTTTCTGTGTGACAGAAAAAAGTGATGTGATCTAATCCACCTTTCATATTTAGGGTAGACACTGGATGTATGTGTAACTGCATACAACCCAATAAGTGAAACTTTCTAACCATTACATCAGCAAGTTTCAAAGTTAGGATTTCCTAAGTTTACTAGGTCATCCGTATTGTTTATATAGTATCCCTTTTGCCAGTCGAGCATTCCATGTGGAATGTTATGCAAATGCAACCAGCAACTTTCTTAAATGTATGATCTATTAAATCAGTTCTGGAGCGCCCTGTACTACTCGGCAGCACCAATACCTTGTTTCTGACTTGTTTACGCTTTGCGCAGTCTCACTGACAGTGCACGTCGCTGGTCAAACCACGTGGTTCATCGCGCTACCTCCGGGCGCTCACAAATGTGTGAGCGCGCGCGTGCCTAATTCAACGTGATCAATGAGCGGTGAGTCATCAACGTTGCTGACTTCTTCTGATCGGTGTTGCCTGCGAATTAGCATAAGCTAGTGAGATGGATATATTCGCCGGAGTTGCCTGTTCCGATGCGCGCATGTATCGTTGTCATTTCTGTGGAAGCGTATCTGCCATTGCTTCCAAGTAGTGATTTCCGCTCTACGGCTTCATTTGTTTGNATTTGTTTGTGAAATTGGAAGAGTATTTACATTAATTTTTTATTCCTTGAAACATATTTGTTTCCCTAAAACTTAGGTTGTTTCCGCTCGGGTAGACTTTGAAACCAAAAGATAAAGTAGAGATGATGATTCAATTAAGAAATAAAGAATGATAACTTAATACAAATATGGATAGACAGACCGACAGACAGACAGACAGATGGATGGATGGATAGATAACTGAATGCAAATATGGATAGACAGACAGACAGACAGACAGACAGACAGGCAGACAGACAGACAGATGGATGGATGGATAGATAAATAAATAAATAAATAAATAGATAGATAGATAGATAGATAGATAGATAGATAGATAGATAGATAGAGATAGATAGATAGATGGATGGATATATCACTAGAAAGATAGATAGACAGATAGATAGATAGATAGATAGATAGACATATAGATAAATAGACAGATAGTTAGATAGATATTCAGATACATAGATAGATAGATAGATTTATAGCATAGATAGACAGAAATATGCATAGATATATAGATAGATAAACAATCGATGGACCGTCCCACTGGTTGAAAAGAGCAAAGTAAATAGTTCCTTCTTCATTTGGAGGTATGATGGATCAGATATGTATATTTTTGCCTAATTGTTCTTAGCATGCCAAAGTTCGAAACATACACTGCTAGTTAGTATGATCTGATCAACGTAGATGTATTTTTACATATTTCTTATTTACTATACAACTATAAAGTTAATTGTGGCCATTAGTTAGTTGAACATAGTTTCAACACACACAGTTTCAAGGCCAACGAATCGTTTTTCGGGTGCTGTTTGATCGTTATCATCATGCGAAAGTATCTCTTGGAGTACACGAACAGTGTTCAATACGGTGAGAGATATGAATAAAACTGAAGCTCACATCGAAAAGCGGACACAACCTGTATCCAAACGGGAACTCATCCAATCAGACAGCTCATCGGGTGATTTATTTTGTCTTGAGCAGAACGAGTCAGTCACTGCAGCTGTCGCACAATAATCGGTAGTACACAAAACGCTATCAATCGCAATTCATAATACTGCCTTCTTTCATCTCTGTGCAACCAAAACTGCATGTGCTGTTTGGCCCCCGAAACATAGAAGGTATCTCGTGATAAAAAAGTAAACCGTTTACTTATTAAACAATAAGCTCATTTCTCATCAAAAGCTGATCAGGCGAATTGAAAAACCGTGTGCTAATCAAACTGGATAAGGTGCATAATGGTTATGGATTAGTTGCACGCGTCAGTGTCAAACTCACGAGGACGTTACTCAGCTGTTCACTGAATGCCAGTTCTCGTTCACATACACAGTGATTATTTAGTTTGATCTGTTGGAATGCAAGCTATCGGATCACTGAAGTGCGAATGTATCTTTTGGCTCCCATTGCGGTCNTTGCGGTCTTTCATAACGCAAAACGTCTACCCCAAAGACTTTTCCGAACTCTTTCAACTGAGCTAACCCAAAACACAAATTTGCTCCTCTACTTGGTTCCTATGGCTCTCACTCTCTCGGATTCTAAAATTTAACGGGCTATAAGTAATAGTATTGATATCCCGAATGAGTTCCCTGTTCAATTTTTCTAACAACCGAAAATAAATATCTTTTCTTTGCCCTG
>UZAN01043409.1:29230-41650 GCA_900618425.1 Echinostoma caproni
GAATGAACCGTTCCATCTCTGCTACACTCTTCCTCTACGAGAACCACGCCCATTGAGAGGAGGGGAAAGAGGAGGAGCAGGAGGGATGGTTCGACCGAAGACAGAACTGTGCGTAGAAGTTGCAAATCAAAATTTCAACGTTTACCGAGCTGGTTGTATTATAACTGTTTAGGTACTCCTAATCACGAGGAAAATGTGATTCATTGTACCTTGATAGATATGTGCAATTATCTAGGAAATATCAATAAAGGACATCATCATGGTTAGTTTTGATTTGACAATTAATATCGATTTCAGGACATCAATATGATTTAGTTCCAAACATTCTATTGCGTACAAACATCATCACCGCTACGATCAAAGTTAGGTTCGTCAGAGTTAATGAAATCACATGCACCGTGTTGTTCCTCCAACACACTCGGTGAATATTTCGTACGTTTTTTGGTTTGGTTATTTGAAGTAACTTGAGGTTTAAACTATTCGAGTGTGTTCAACAATCCATTTCATACAGATAAATCTTTCTTTTAATGAGTTATCAGACCACGTTGTGTTTTTCAACATTTGCTACTCTAAAATACATTATTATTTGACAGATCTATTTGGGTGTCCATTAAGAGATGATTCCCAAAATCCCTGAAAAATAAATTTCATCAGGGTTGGAAAGACATTTCAACACCCCTCCCCCTCTTCTCCGGTGAGCAGATGCGCACGATTATCGAACGTGAGCCAAATCTCCATGTGGGTTAGGGTCACCGACGGACGAACTGGAGGTTCTCACTGGGTTGTGTTCACTAAAAATCTACAGGAGAAGAGCAATGCAAACACAATGAAACCAAAGATCCGATGAGACATATAAACCACACACAGAGAAAACTCAGTGGTAAGTTGTCAATAGCTTTGCAACATACATATATTCGACTTTTCACACAGTGGCTAATCTAATTTCAGTTTCGTGCAACAGGTTTCAGTGTAATTCACGACTGACAAACTGTGTGATATTTGGAGCAATCATTGAAAAGGTCAATGAAATTTAGAAGAATGCCTGATCATCCGAATGATTTCTGTTTCTCTGAAAACCAGCAGATGTTGTTTTGTGGAAACTGCATTTTTTTCATCCGAATATTCACCCAAACTTCCTGCTCGTGGACAGTAAGAATGATCACAGTATCTTTCACTTAAATTATTCTAGAAACAACGAAAAAGGGAATGCTTTGATCGTCATGTACCATTCACAACTTATATGTTCATGTTTTCGAACGGGAAGTTACTTTTGTTCTTAAAACGCTTCACGCGTCCACTTTTCTAAACAGACAAACTCAGATGACCTTGAGTGGAAATAGCCGTTTAAGGCACATTTAGATGACACTAACAAAGTTGTTTTGGTAGCAAGATGGCGGTGAAGCTTAAAACCAACTCAATGGGACAAGTAACTGAACGTACCTGGTGTGATGTGATCGATTTGAACACCGATTCGTTGACTTGAACAATGGAGAACAGTTTAGTTCAGTTGAGCTCTAATTTCTGCAGTTTGGTTGTTGTCAGACTCGGTTTCCGCCAAGCATATCACGTGCCCCCTTGTTCGTCATCGACACTTCTTATTTTACTCTGTGCAATGACTTAAGTCATCAAGAACTGGCATCACATGTGTGTTATCACATACCGGAGGTGTTTACGAATTTCCATTGAAATTAAGCTCCGGAGATCAGGTGAAAGCTTACTGGGTGCAAGGCAAATATATATATATATATATATAACCGTGTGTACTCCAACTGCAGCAAATTTCCACACGATCGTTTCACGTCCCATATACTGTCCTAAGGGTTATGGCAATAGAAACTGGAATTTCTTTTCACATATCAACCCCTACGCATTCATTCTGAACTCTGTGATCTACTGCAAGCAATAACCTTTCGAGACATGCATAGCATACTGACTGAACTGCAGTCATTAGACAAATATTATGTCCAGCAAATTGGATTCCACAACAATGCAAAATGTAAACGAGGTAGTACGAACATTGTGCTCTAGTACTAGCTCTGAAGTGTAGGAATGGCTTAAAATAATCGATATCCGGATCCTTTTCTCAATATTTTATTTGGACTGCGGATGGAGCTTGAAAAGTTGATATATTAATTAACCAATCAGTATAGGTTGTAGGTATGCAAGATGATAGATCGTCTATCCTGGGCCGAACGAGAACACAGGTTTCCGAATACAATGTTGAGTTATCCTTTTCCTTCTAGGTGCTTATATAAAGCACCTAGAAGGAAAAGGATAAGGAACGTCTGCCATTCTAAAGAGGTTTTATTTATTCAGCACCAGCCACCCACTACTATGTGCTTATTCGGTTCTTTACTACTGTTCATCCACTTGATATTGCCAAAACAGAAAACACAGTGACCCAATTCCAAGAACGAAAAACAAACAAGCAAATGAACATCGCAATGTAACAACGAACGAGAATATGTAATGTGATATGGCCTGTTCATCACGTGCCGGACAGATGAAATCAACTTGTGAGATTGGAACTACCCGAATGGTTTGTTGTTCCCAGTTCTGTGCTCGAGTCCAACTGAACCGAAAGTTGAACCCATTGTGGTTGATTGGGACTGCCGGTGTACAGATTGGAGAAGCACTAGACACGAATGTTAGAGCCCATCGGTAGTGCATATTGACAGGCTCATTCGTGACTTGAATACCAAATTTATCGAACAGGAAATCGATGTATTTCCACCACATCAGCCAGGTCAAACTGCGGCTGACCGGATTATAGATTGCCTGATTACGTTGAATGATATCTGCAAAGATGTTTAGTTAGTCGCTTTGAGGATACGGACAGTTTATGGCCTGTTCACCGAAAACCGAAATCCCTTCAGCTAGATCAGTGCTTGATTGCAAATTTATACGCTCATTTGTGACCGGCAGAGATTCGCTGATCGCGACTTTGTCGGCGCTGGACTAAAGATCCTGTTAATTTCAATGATTTTTCACGAGGACCTTTTTAATAATAAAGAAACTCCAGCTGGGTCAGAGCGTGATGAGTTCCACAACCAATGTTAAATGTAAATTACGGACATTACTCGTCTTGATCCACAAATCCTGACACCCTGGGTTTTTTTCTGGAGAACCTAGGACGATTCGATGTGGCTGATTTTGTAGAACGGAAAACTGTACGCATTTGTTTGTGAGCGTGCAAGAGTCAAACATCTATCTGCAAATGCATTTCCTAACGACGTTTATAGGATTATCAATCTACTTGTAAATTTCTAGGTTGTACGACTTTGTAAAATAGCAATGATTCAATCAAATGGTCTGGTTTTTGTCCGGGCAACAACAGTTTCAAAACTATGGTGTTTCTCTTGGTATCTGCTTTGAATATAAGTCGTGCCAGAAAAAGATGATTTCAGATTTGGCCCCATTAGATTAATTAACAGATGAAGGAATAGAACAGAGCTGTACCACCTGTCTCATTGAGGGCATGACGATCAGAACCAAAGAAGGACAAAACAGTTAACCAAATATTGAATTCATTTCACCCTAGCTCTGCAGAAGTCCTCTTACCGATGCCTTGGTTACGTCCGTGCATTGCATCAACGACCCACATTGGAACCGAAGGCTCAGTTTAAGGTCCCTAAAGAGAAACACTGAAGTTTTCGCTGCCTTGTGGGTCAAAATATTTAGTGAAAAGCCCCGGTCGGGATTCTTGAAGAAAGACTGTCTTTTTCTGTGTTGGGATACGGAAAAACGTCATGCCGTAAAATCTCAGTCACAGTGTGTAAACCCTTTTTCTCACCAATGTGGTTCTTTTGGCCACTTCACGTTTCCATCTCCCAAGCCATATCATTCAAAATGCTACAAGTTACGTCAGCCAATCAACAGTTATGGACTTGATGAAACCAAAATATTCTCTTCACATAGATGCAATCAATGTTAACAGACTTGCGTAAGTCAGCCGACAAACGGCCCTAACCAGAAGCCCGGAAACTTCAACCTGACCCCATGATGGGTTCCTCGAACATGCATATGTGTTTCTACTTCAATTATCTCACTCGTTACTTCAGATCGACCATCATCCTCACGTTTTACTCTGCATTGATCAGATGATTCTCTGCTGCAGCTAGCTCAGCTACTTTTGCGGTAATGTAATTTGGTCTGAATATGCACTAGGTTGAACTGTCAATGATTATAACCACGAAAAAGTTACCTTACCGTATTCGCACCACTTTCTTGATATATTCATGCACTGAATCACCCACTAAAGTGACAAGTCTCACAAACAAATGTGCAGAGCAAAGTGAGATGCACATTGAATATTTGATGTCCCGAATTCCTGATGGTTTAATCATATACCTCAGTGAACTGCACCTGGCACCAGTTAACTCAGATGTTTAGTGAGAATATCATACCAAGAAAATTTCCTTTCAATTTCCTACGCTCTCATACCAGATATCACATAAATATTTCACCACAAATGATGAATAATGAATTTTACAAAAATAAACAACTACTGCCTTTCTGTGCGGATGTATGCAAAGTAGTTTTGTTTACCTTCAGCCAGACCACCCCAGTTTTGTCTCTGACCAACTATCCCGAATTTGCGCTACCTTTCGAAATTTTCAAAGCATAAATGTCTGAAGGCCAACGTTGAACGACCGAATGTAATACAGCGGCAAGGCAATTCGTGTTGAGTTCCTACGCAAAACTGTGATTTATATGTGCCAGTAATCCGCGTGGCTTGATAAACATTGCAAAATATGCGAGAAACTTTCATTCTGACCTAACGATAAGTATTGCACCGTCAAGGGAATCAGGGGCTATTTGATAGATTAATTCTGTCTATGGAGCAGTGATTTACCAAAGTGCTACAATGATAATAAATTCTACGTAATAAGTTAAATAGCAATAATCTTTCTACCGCAACCTCATTAAGCGAATGGGATTGTAAAATAGTTTTTCTGGAACGGAACTGCGTCACTATAAATCTGCTTGGGGAACGCAGTAGATTTATTTCTCTTATTGCTGGGGTTCGAACGCACGACCCACAAGCCACTAATACGATGATCTTCACAATGTGACCACGGCTAACACAGCATAAACACATACAAACAAGCGTTCACATAACTGAGGAAAGGCTGGAGACGGCAATAAAATATTCATACCTGGGATAATGACGAAGTTCCTGTGTGGCAAGATTGGAATTAACGAGGTTGTGACGATAAAATACAACAATCTCTTCGTGCATTTCACGGTTAGATTTGGTTTTTAGCTGACTAATTCTCGCCTCCAAAAGCCTAATACAAATAAATGAATACCGATGAACACTCATTTATAAAATTTAGAATTTGCGCTACATTTTTTGAAAAATCCAATTTTCTACCGAACACCCATCTGCTTACATGCATTTTTCTCAGAAACCGCAACTACAGACAAAAGTGAATCGATCAAGGACATCTCTACGAGCGTGGGTCAACTTCGGAACTGTGCGTGCGCGAGTGGCCAACTGGATTGTATTTTTATCATTTAAACCACTCAGTTTGTCTTCCTGTAGGTGTGCAACCTGCTGTAACAGCCTAAAGTATCGCGCATCTTCAGCCTGTTGTTTCTTTTTGTTTTGATTTATTACAGACAACCGGACTTAAATTTAAAGAAAAACCTTTTCGGTTGTTGTTTTTCCAAAATAGGCTTTTTCCGGTGTTCATTTTTTATGTTGGCAGGAGATCATATAACTGTTGATTAGATCTTACTCCTGAATGTAATCTTACTGGAATCAAATAACCCCCGGTTGTATTGCGGAAGTTCCATTATTTGTAAGCACAGACCAAGTGACTTATTTTCCACAATTGGCGGATCCGTGCGTTACGGTACACTTTCAATTCCGTGAATAAGAGGCTGGATACTGAGGCGGTTAACGGCAAATAAATCGATATCGCTTCACAAACTAAGCAAACACGGATGACCAACGACGATTCACGTGGATGTGACGCGGTTTTGTCTAAAAAGCGAACTGGCTGAAGCACTAAAACCAAAAGTATTCATATGAAAGATAATTATATCAATGAATCTGGAAAGGAAGTCCTTTGCTGTATTTACTGCATATCACATTTGACTGTGCAAGAACAAGAGAAAAAGGGTAAGTAATACTGAATATGCCACTGCACAACGTAACCCTCAGATTTATCTGTGGATTTCTCCATGAGGCCGGCTCATTCTCGCTGGTGTGAGAGAAGGAAATTTGCCTTGCGGTAACAAATGTTAGCCACAGATTACCCAAGGGTACCATTGGCCAAGAATGAATGATTCATTTTATGTCTGTGTAATAATCGGCGAAATCTCGTTGCAAAGAATCACTTGAAATTTGTTGATTTTATTTCCATCTAAATCACAGTAAGTTGGCTAATTGAGTGCCAAATTTGCACGCTATACACACTACAAGAGTGATGCAATAGACAAGGGCTCGGTTGCATAGTATGAGTGAATTTCAACTCATTTCCCAATTGGATCTCGGAGCAGGACAAGCCAGGGCTTTAAAAGGTGATGGCAGTACGCTTAAACTCAGATCTGCTTCACTGATATTAAGAGCAAAGCACTAGTTGTTTCTATGAGTGATATTCTGCTTTCCCGGAACAAGGGAACTAAAACGGGCCGCAAAGAATTGTTTTCTTTGGTACATTGGTATTGAAATTCGGCAAAAAAGAAACTATGTACCATTTCGATTGCGTGAGACACAATACTTGTTTCAAAACCCACACTTCTATCCTGCCACATTGTAAAGCGTGTAAAGCGAACAAGTAAGCTGAACCCTGGGTGGAAGAGTAGTAGATCATGTGGGAACAGACAGCGGACTTATACCTACACGTGGCCATCCGAAAACCCACACACAACAGTTCAAATCTGGATTTGTATGAACAGTCAACTCTCGAGTCGGTCTAATCATACCATAGACCAGAATAATCTATATATAAGCAATAAGCGGTCGAATGAGAGAAAAAACAAAAACATGAACTTCTTTCAAGGAAATTAACTTGAAATGTACGAGTAGGAAATCCATAAATTGATATTTTTGCTTTATATCTACCACTATCTTTTTGCTTTGAATTATTCACGCGCCCTTTCATTGGCTGCGCAACATTTATGAGATATACTACTTAATGACCAATGGAAAGGTTTAATCGCGGTCACCGGTATTCAGTTTTTAGCAGGATCTGCTCAATATTCTGCCTTTTACGTTGTCGCTGACTTATTTTAGGATCTATCATCAAATGAAACAACTTAGGTAGCGCTTAGTCGCACACTCCCATTGAAATTGATCGTGCCCTCACTGGTCAGCTCGAACACCAGGTAACTTTTCGCAAACACGACGGATCTAAGGTGTACGCTCGATTCAGGCATCCACCGCAACACGTGTATAGTTCTTATATAAGAATCCTGGCTGGATCAAAATGTTGAGTGCTCATTGTTTGGAATAAATGGTAAGGACAGAAAGCAATGCAAGACGAAAACAGGAGATGGAGTGATCACGTACATCAACTCTTCTTCGAGTGCCAAGTTTGAAATTCTGTTTGGTGATTCCACCAATGTCATCGACTGTTTAGCTGTTCAATGTTCCGCTACATTTTCGCGAGATAGAAGCAAAATAACTATAGATAGCCCCACTTTTTATCCAGTTACAACTTTCAGCTTTCTTTGGTGAATTTTTAAACCATCTTTGCTCCCCTGATAGGTGACATTCTCTGCATTGTTGTTGCTAACTTCATCCACACATCCGCTTGTCCCACAACTTCTTTTGATCAAAATGTTATTTGCCTATCCCTCAAAAGAAGGGATTCAATTTTAGAAAGATAATTACTAATCATCCGGAACATTTTATGCCAAAACTCACAGCACTTGTTTCCACTAGTGATCACGCCTTGATTCTCGTAGCCCCGTTCCATCCCAAGTTCACTCACAATAACAAACCAAAATACTATTAGCCTTCGTTATCTGTCCCCTAGACACACTTTTCTTAAACGTTCCATTAGTATCGTTCCTTCGTGTTTTTTATCCTATTCCTCTTTATGTAATGCAGTCAACTTATTGACCAGACCACTAAACCACGTGTTTAACCTTTGCTGCCCTTTTGAAACTCAATTTGTCTGTAACGGTAGAATAGCGTCACCTCTGTTGAAAGCATTCCGAAGACAGACGGAACGATCATACAAATCAAGAGACTCAGCGGCTGTCAAGTATTATACTAACCTGATCAAAGCTGTCGGCACGCGCCTCTCTGTACTGTACGTCTCTCAGCTCCCTCAATGTAATAATAGCAAACGAATTTGGCATGATACTAAATTATTGGGTAGGACCGAACACTATACCTCAGATTGTGCAATGGATTTGGACAGTGTTTACGCAGCATTTATCCGTCCATTAGGCGATTAGGCCATCAAGCCATTTGTTCTGAATGATACCGTTCCAATAGAGGCCGTCTCGAAAGAAGAAACGTTCGAGCTTTTGCGTGCCGTAAAACCCACATCCTGTGTTGGTTCCAATGTTCGTCCATCTTTCCCCCTGATATATGGGGTCTATTCTCTCAGTGAAATATAGCATGGTTTTGAAACTTCCCTAAACTCCTCTTTCATACCTGACTGTTGAAAACCGGTAACAACCGTTTCCATTCCCAAACCACATACTTCACTTGTTCTAATCAGACGCTTCCGTTCTAACACTTTAACTTCTGTTATTCTTATACTAGCAGAACGTGTATCCCTCATGCACATTCGGCCGTGACTTGATGTCTCGTCGGTCAGACTTAGTTAACGAGACACTCATGCGGATTATGATAAATATTCTCTCAGTAAAGTTCGCTGATGTTCTCATAAGGGGAGACTTCAATTGTCCCAATTTTATAAAAAGCCATAACTATCACCTCCCTTTCGAGCGAAACTGCTCACAGTTTATAGACTCACATCCGATGTATAATCACGTGAAGGACCCAACCAGATTTGGAACAGGTCACCAACCAACAACATTGGACTTGGTATTAACAGGCAAGGAGCTTATGGTTAAATCCGTCGAAATAACGTATCCATTAGGACGAAGTGATTATGCAGTTCTACTTTTCGATTACACTTGCCATGCCTCAATAGAAATATGCCTGAAAACCAACACACGCACCGTTTTTGACCACAATGACTTGCTGAATCTGGCTACTGTGAAACAACTGACCAAACAGAGGAGCAGCCAGATCCATTGCAGTCCTGGAAAAGATTCATTAACAGAACATTGCCAGAACTCAGAACGATCGCCGCGAAAACCAAACCTGTCGGTTCGTTGCCTACACAATTATTACCTATTCGTAGTCGAACCAAGAAATAGATGTCATAGAGGAATTTCTCCTGACAAGATTTCAGATGATGTCCAACCGCTGACACTTGGGATAAATATATCATGTTGAGAAACCTTTGTGCAAAATCATTGTGAGAGGATGAACGGAGGTTTCAAAAAACGCTGGCATATATTTATTTACTACATTACATTTAGTTCCAATCCAAAGCTACTGTATAAGCATATCAATGCTACCAGAAAAGTGAAATATGGAATAACGGCACCAAGGTATGCAGGACGCGTTTCCACTACTACTGCTGAAGCAGCTGAATTCCTAAAAGTCCAGTTCTACGAAGTGTTCACTGCAAGTAACAAAGGCGGAATACAGCTTTCACACCTTCTATCAAATGTCCCATACCCCCAACTGATCTGCAATGGTTATAAACAAACTATTGGCGCTGAGCCGGAATTCATCTCCAGGGGAAGACAACATCCGGCCACAGACCCGGACTTGCTTGGCAAATTGCATATCTGCAATAATCGCCCATTTATACCAAAGAATATTCGACAGGACGAAGATCACTCGATCCTGGAAACACGGCATCATTTCGCCTATTTACAAAAGTGGCTACAGAAGTGATCCTGCGAAATACCGTCCAGTTACACTTCGTGTTCTGTCAAAAGTAATGGAATCGATTATTGCTGATTCTCTAATGGATCATTTCGAGAAGCATAGCATACTTTCGCCGGCCCAACACGGGTTTCGGAGGAAAAGCTCGTGCACCCCAAACCTGCTACTTGCACGAGATGAATGAACAAGATCAGTCGATGCAGGAGAGGCAATAGATGTAGTCTACTTAGACTCCTCCAAAGCTTTTGACAGGGTTAACCGCCATATATTACTGCGAAAGCTCCATAATTACTGTGTCCGAGGAATGCTACTGGACTGGATTGGGGAATTTCTTCGAAAACGTACCTTATCGGTTCGAGTTAATGGTTCTCTGTCGGGACCGATTGAGGCAGTCCGTGTAGTTCCACAAGGATCCGTACTCGGCCCGTACCTTTTCCTAGCATTTATAATCGATCTACCAGATGTCCTTGGAGAAAAAGCGCTATTATTCGCTGATGACGCTAAAACATGGAGGACGGTAAAATATCCTGAGGATTATGACATCTTACAGGAAACTCTAGACTCAGCTTATCGATGGTCCATCATTACTTATATCGAATTCAACGTTGAAAAATGCAAGGTTGTATCGCTACGCCACAGGGGTCACTTTCCATACTTAGTTGGAACTCAGCCATTGCCGCGTTCTCCAAACGAAAAGGACCTGGGAGTTATCGTTCATGAGGATCCAGGATGTTCCACCCATTGCACAAAACCGTCTTCAAAGGCTATAAAACACGTTGGATTGCTAAAGCGTGTTTTGGATCATTTGAAACAGATTTGTTGCCCCGTTTATTATTAGCATACATTAGACCACACGCCAAGTATGCTACACAGGCTTGGAATCCATGGCTGATTCGCGACCAAAAGGCACTTGAACGTCCGTAAAGAACAGCAACCAAAATGGTCAAAGGGTTACTATCTAAGACCTATAGTAAAAGGCCGAGAATACTCGTACTCTATTCATCTTAATACCGCCGAATACGGGAAGACATGATCCTCGTTTATCAAATACTACATTGACCTAACCACCCGTGTAGTACTCTACTAACGCTATTCAGGAATGGTCACATTCGAGGACATCCGTTTAAACCTCTGCTCCAAAAGAGCCGGCTAGATTTCAGGCGTCACTCTTTCAGCCTCAAAGTTTGTAACACCTGGAACTCCCTTCCACCTCAAGTTGTTTGTTCATCGACTATCGATTCATTCAATTCACGACTAGATGAAGCATTGAACCACCTAACTTTTCATTACCAGTGAGTGTATGTCAGAATTTGCTATTCATTTGTACCAACAACCGAACCCAGTGTGTGTACAGACCCTATGGGCTTAAATAAGCACCAGCTTTGTGATTTCCCCTAATAAAAGTTCGATTCTATTTATCGTCCCCTTCTTCTTCGTGCAATAGATACATTCGGTTGTCCCAGGCAGGCATTCGCTTGCCTTGCTGATTACTTCTCCGTGAAAACCTAATCCACCAGGCTAGGTTAGAAGAAATCCAAACTCTTAACGAACAAATCTGTGCTACTCCAAAGTGTAGTCCTTTCCTCATAATTAATTTCTACCTATATCAGTGGCGTGTGCGTTGACGAAGTGGTTTTACGTTAGGCTGTGTTCGATTCTTCTGGTCTTTCACAAGCTTCTAACAACTTGGAAAATGTGCAAAAATTTGCGGCCAAACCCGGCCTATCTCTTAGTCCCTCCCTCTCAAATGTTTTAAATTTCTCTTTACATTATCACACTCTTCTTACTCATCAGAATCCGTATCAATTGGTTCTGAGACAGTATCCCGGATAGGCTGTCTTAAATAGTTGCAGGATTTTATCGATGATAACCTTCATTGGGCTTCACGCATTTAACATATCAGTAAACTTTGACGACTTTCTGTCCCCATTCGTAAACTTCATTTTCGTATTCGACAACCGTTTTACTTTATCACTCAACTGTTGTTTTTTCACTCTACTAAAGAAGATTTTAAACTGTTTCGAAGTGGACTAATCATTATTAGTCGCGTCTCTTGAATCCCGCTGAAGGATTTCGTAAATCACTTGTGCGTATGTCATTTGACGGCATGTGAAAAGTCTGCACATAAGATTCTTATCAACCCCACACATCTGCTACATACAGATTAAACATCCTGTTTCTCCCAGACTTAGTTAAATGTTTTCTGAATTGACCCTCTCTCGCTTCCTCCCCCTAATCGATACACTTCTAACTGAATTGTAGACTTTACGCCTGCAGAAGTTATAATTACAATTATAACATAAATCTCTCCTAAACTCAATGAGAAATTTCTCATTTACCGTTCATACAAACAATGTAAATCTGCGGATAGAAACTTTTAAGTAAATATTTTCCAATTTACCTGATCGGTGTCGGATATCTCACGCCCAACGATCTTGACTTGTGTCACTTGTGCTCCTTGTCTAAAAGCTCACGCTCACACAAAC